>CM077147.1:548960-597606 GCA_039583875.1 Platanthera guangdongensis | reverse complement strand
ATGCTAAGAAAGGTATCTACCTTCCATACTCATCTTCAATGGCCAATCCGATTCAAATGTGGTTTTCAGGAACCATTAATGAGATTTACATATGATTTAGCCTTACAAATTGAGAGCTGCCAACCGGCAAAGGAACTTGTTATGACATCCATGAATGATTTGACACAAAAGGTTCAGTCTATGGTCGTTGGGGTGGGGGTGTCAAACATAATGGGAAAGAAGCAACGTTATTAGGGACCCGCCAAAAAAAGCGACCAAAAGGGTTTCGAACGCACGAATAAAAGGACATTGGGAGAAGAACACTAGAGCATCAAGTACTTCTTTTTATCTTAATATTTCGAAACCAAGTTCATTACTGCATGTATAACGATACTTGTTTTTCCAATGTAGGAAATCAACAAGGTGACCTGAAGAGCAAAGCAATCCCTATGAATGATAATACTTCCAAATCAAAGATCTACAACTTCTTTGGTTCTCCAGAACCTGTGCACCAGTCAACCCCACAGGCCACTCCTGCAAATATTGATTCTCAAGAGAACTTTGACTTAGATTTGTCTTTTAATTTTTGTAGTATCCCAGATGTTTTCAAACCTTAAAGTGAATCACCTTATTTATGTATTTATTGTTTCCGGTTAAAATTGAAAAAAAAACACATATTGCATTGAAATATGCACACCACATTCTCCAGATTCATATCACTTGAAGTATGTACAAGAAAACATAGCAATTAGTTATGATAAAACCAGCCGCCTCCATTTGCCGCAACACAGGAACGTTTATGGTACTCAACTGTCAATGTTATTTGCAACATACATTCATTCATTCATAGCAACTAGTTATGAGAAACTACAGCCAAAAAATGGAGAATCAAGCACTGATGTTAGTATCAATTATGTTTGAAAAAGCCCGAAGAATATCCGCTGTGATTTCTGCACGAAATTGCGGCATCTCTTTACACCAATTCTTTTTTCTTGCCATGAAATAGTCTCGGCTGACAACGCCTCTTCCATGAATTTCATGACGAACACGCCGCAGTCGTCCCCATTATCTTGTTGCGGCAAATTGGGAACCTCGTTAATAGGCCACATGATAATATCTGCTGGCAACGCTTCACTAACCTCCTCGTATAAAGTCTTAACCTACATGACCAGTAATTGTCAGAAAAAACATTATTTTTTGGCCTTCAATTGTCGTATGAGTGTGTACTAGTGTGAAATTGTACCAAGTCAGGAAGGTTGGAACGATGACGACCACTTTTAAAGGAGTCGTAGAAATCCCAACATTGTTCCTTTTGGCGACACACTAGCAGTGTCCAATGGCTTGACACATGACATGACATAAGCACGACATCAGAAGCCGTGACACTTGCCAATGTTATATGGCTTAATAGGATCTTGCTATTTGCCACCTTGTTACTCTTATAATACTGCACAATGAGGTGACAAACATTAATAATTTCAGACTTAAACATAAAATAAGTGCATTACAAAAGAGGGACAAAATGAAGAACGTACTGCATGTTTTGGCAAAACATATAAAAAGGATTTCATTCCATCAGATGATCTACTCTGCTTCGAACCAAGGAAGACAGCGTATGCATCGATGTGAGCGTCCGTTATCCAAGCCGTTCCCAATAAATCATCCACATCCCTCGAGTCATCACAATGTTACCCACTCGAGAAAATAACATCGGACCTATAGTAATAGTTAAAATCAGTATGAGATGGATAAGCAACTATATGTACGAAAATACGTATATGATAAGAAATAATTACCTGTCCTTGAATTCACTAAGGACGAAATCAATGTTACCTCGAATTTGAGGGTTTATATGTGGTTTACCGGGTAGGTAGGAACCATTTTAAGACCCTTCTTCCGCCTATATGCAATTTTTTTGACTCGAACAGAAGATGATTCTTTGGCTGGGCTTTGAAGTGTAATGATCTGGGGTGTGGATGATGTGGGTGCTGTGGGTGATGTGGATGATGTGGGTGAGACATTTTTCTGGGGTTTGGATGATGTGGGTGATGTCGGTGATGTTGCATGGCGATGGAATTGGGACATCCCATCTTGCAACTTTTTAAACCAGGTTTCACAGAATTTTTTCATGGAGACTTCCACTTTAGCAACTTCTTCCCGTATATAAACTCGAAGCCGAGATTCCATTGAGTTCCAATCTTCCCCTGTATTTCTCTTTTCACCTTCTTCTTCTCCTTTTCCATCCTCCTAAGCAATCTACCTTCACTCTTAGCAGCAATCTTTTTCCTCGCCTCCTCGAACTTCTTTTCTCCTTCTCATTCTCGATATCCTCGAAATCAGACTCCACCTCAAACTTTACCTTCTTCACCCCCTTCTCTTTCTCTTAGTTGGCTTCATATCTTCAAAATCAGAATCCACCACCTCCAGTCCTAGCAACCTCTTCTCATCATCCTCCAGACTTCCAAACTTGTATCTAACCTATAAGATATAACAAAATGTATTAAAGTTACATAGCAACCAAACTTGGTATTAATTAAGAAGTTAATTAATAATACCTGCTTGGGTTTCTTGAGCTCACTCAGCAAATCCAAACAAAACTTTGCAGTATATCTCATTTTGTCCGACCACCGACAAATTCGAGGCCGAGCCAGGAAATGTACTACTCTTTGAACATTGGTGTGCTCAAAAAACCACACCTACAAAAATACATGTTAGTTTGAATAATTGATAAATCAGTAACCAAATTGTAAACACATTTCTTACCAACACAACTATCGAGCAGCCTTCAAAGTAGCCTAAGCAGGTGTCAGCATCTCGAACTGCATTGGCCCGACTCAGACAATCGAGCTGTGAATGCAAGAACGCATGAATTGGCCTTAGGCCAATTGTACTTTCTCAATGCACCTATACCATCCTCCAGCAAACCCAGACACGCCGGAATCTTCAGAGTCTTCATCGGGAAGAAAAACACAATCAACAAATACCTAATGAGTACATTTACTCGCCTTTGCTCGAGCTCGAGGGACCATTCTTCATTCACAAGAAGGCGCATTTTGTTGATCAAGTCCCTGTGAGATAACTCCAAATAGTGGAGTCTAGAAAAAGGAAAATCTAGACCACGGTTTGGTAACCCAAAATCATGGCCACTTCATTAACTGTTAGTTTAAGGTAGTGATTTCCTAAAGGAAACACCCCTTGTCCTTCTGTATAGCTTCACCAGGACATATAAGAGCGGGATGTTTTGCGGCAATGCCGGAATGGAGAATAAAGGTAAAACGTTTGTTTCCCTTAGAATAACCTTCGATTCCTCGGAAATGACCTCGAGGAGAGGACGGGCATTCGCCACAAATGTTGAGACCGCACACCGACTGCTCAAATATTTGCTGCCAGGCATCTGAATAAGCAAATACAGTCGAACATTAGACTATATGCAAATATAGTTGTGTATTACACATGCAATACAGTCGTCTATAATATTATATGCAAATACAGTCATATATTATACTTGAAATACAGTTGTATTTCACACTATATGCCAATACAGTCTTCCAATATACGTGGAACACAATATTACACATGCAATACAGTCGTCTATAACATTATATGAAAATACAGTCATATATTACACTGGAATACAGTTGTATTTCACACTATATGCCAATACAGTCTTCTAACATATCTGGAAAACAGTTGTTTATAATACTATATGCAAATACAGTCATGTATTACACCTGCAATACAGTCCTCTATAACATTATATGCAAATACAGTCCTATATTACACTTGGAATACAATTGTATTTCACACTATATGCCAATACAGTCTTGCAATAAACCTGGAATACAGTTGTATAAAACACTATATGTAAATACAGTCATGTATTACACATGCAATACAGTCGTCTATAACATTATATGCAAATACAGTCATATATTACACTTGGAATACAGTTGTATTTCACACTATATGCCAATACAGTCTTGCAATAAACCTGGAATACAATTGTATAAAACAATATATGCAAATACAGTCATGTATTACACATGCAATACAGTCGTCTATAACATTATATGCAAATACAATCATATATTACACTTGGAATACAGTTGTATTTCACACTATATGCCAATACAGTCTTACAATAAACCTGGAATACAGTTGTATATAACACTATATGCAAATACATTCATGTATTACACATGCAATACAGTCGTCTATAACATTAAATGCAAATACAGTCCTATATTACACTTGGAATACAGTTGTATTTCACACTATATGCCAATACAGTCTTACAATAAACCTGAAATACAGTTGTATATAACACTATATGCAAATACATTCATGTATTACACATGCAATACAGTTGTCTATAAATTACATGCAAATACAGTCCTATATTACACCGAGATGGGAATGAGGGCATCGCCTTTGGAAAAAAATCGTACATGGTTCTTCTCAATCTGTCGACCGGAGTTCGCCTCGTGAGTTCGCCGTCCGTGACGCCTACATTAACCGGTACTTTTTCACGGAGTTCGCCTCCTAAGCAATATGCCGGGAATCTGCATAAGGAGGAAGAAATCTGGCAAAAATCGCCGGAAATCGCCGGAAATCGCCTAGGTTATGTTAGGGAAGAAGAGAGAAACCCGAAAATGAAGTGGACCCCGCATTTTTGAAAGCGCTATTTAAACGCGCTCCTAGCACAGAAAACACTACACATACATCCAAAAATTTCCCAGAGGCTGTACTCCAACAATCCATGATAAATAATCTATAGGATACACGGTACTGATAAAATAAAATATAAAATAGAAGAGAGAAACGAAATAAATATGCAAATATAATATTTAGTTTATAAAGACAGAAATAAAGTTATATATATTGTATAAATATAATATATATAGACTCAATTGCGATTGTTTGGCGGGAAGTATTTTATTAGGGAGTCATCTGCTTCTTTCAGTCGCTTTGACCCAGAGAGTGTGTGAATGAATGAACCTCTTTTGTTTGGCCGCGCGGAACCGGGATTCGTCGAATCGCGAACACAGCAACAGTCGCTGTTCCTAAGTTGGGGCGACGCTCCTCTCATCTATTACGGAGAAGATTGCAGCCGAAGGGTGATAGTTGCCGGAGAGGGAGGCGGCTGCTGTGTTCTCCGTCGAGATAAGGAGAAGTCCCGCCGCAACTCGGCGTATTGACGCGGTACCAGCTGGTTGTGCCAGGAGATCGCCGTGGGCGCTATTATTGGGGCAAAGTTTATTTACCAACAGATGTCATTATCCCCATTGCCAAAATGGGCGTCAAAGCCCTGCATCATGGGCATCGATGAAGCAGGAAGAGGCCCAGTTCTAGGTTAGTATTATTATTGAGGCGTCCAAGCCATGCCTTTGCATTCCATTAGTTATTCCTTCATTCAGAAAATCTCTTTATTTATTTACGCATTAACTTGGTTTAGAATTGGAATTACATGATCTTCCATGTTCCTGCAGGTCCAATGGTTTATGGATGCTTGTACTGTCCCCTCTCTTACCAGGATAATCTCGCAGCCCTCAAATTTGGCAGGTTGATTTTTTAGTTGTTTGATCTATGAATTAGATTCGAGTTAAATTTTAGTCTATTGGAATATCTTTTTTGAGATTTCGATTGTGCTTTTTGGATTTTGGTGAGTTTTTATTTCCTCATACCCTCCAATGTAGACCAGACTCAACTTGGTGCGTAATGTTTTTTCCAGGTTAATGATTTCTACTTTTCAATTCATAAAATCCTTCATTCTTCATTTAACGATGATGGTTTGATGCTCTCTGCCTTTTTCTTTTCCTTTTCACTGAACTGATTGTATGATGGATGATTAATTAAACAATGTTTAAAAATCTCTATCTATGGTATCTTGGCCCCCATTAAATATATATTATTTGAAACTGTACATGTCATCCAAAGCAACGTTGACATCTTTGCTTGGAGAGCGGTTGATATGCGGACATCGATGCAGACGTGGCCTGTCATCGCCTAAACCTGGATCCCCGGACGCGCCCCATTCGCCAGAAGATGAGGGCCATCGCATTGATTTTTTTAGTACATTTAATGATGTTAGATCTTGCTCATTCTCACTTCCTAAACCGATTCATAATTTAATGCACCTCTTTCAGGTTTTGATCTTCTTTTATCAAATATGATCACGTATGAAAAAATACATTGTAGAAGAACTCAAGACTACAAAAATCTACATGAGTGATTTAACCTGGCTCAAGATAATTTTGATTACCCTTTAAAATCTGTAGATACGGACGTACAAGGTTTGCGCTAGAACAAATATTCGTCATTGTCGGACGACCCACCACCACCACCACCACTTGAGAAATAGCTCAAGCCTAGGCTCGACCTTATCACCAATGCTAGCCCGTCGTGCCACGCTTACTCAGTTGCACACACCGCCCGTGCATTACAACCCTCAAGCACCGCCACACACTTTGTTGTTTGATCTCTGAATTAGGGTTGAGATAAATTTTAGTTGTTTGAAATATCTTGCTGAGATTTTTTATTGCGGAAGCGCAATCTCTACACATAGCTAAATGTGGTCACAAACATCACACTCTTCATTCAATATTATTAGCATAATAAAATTGCAATTCTCAAAATTATAAAAATGGATGTATGGAAAATACACTGCAATAGAACTCAAACTACAGTGATCCGCATAAATGATTTTAACTTGAGCCAGGATAATTTTGATTACCCTCTATAATCCATATATATGGACGCAATAGGCTCGTTCTAGAATGAATTTTCGCGGTTAGACAACCCCTCCCCCCACTACCACTTAAGAAGAAGCTAAAGCCTAGACTCAGCCTTATCACGAATGCACAACTTGTCATCCCATGCTTACTCAGTTGCACATGTCGCTTGTGCACTATAGCCCCTAATCACCCTTGTTGCACTCAACCTTCCACCTCCAAGGAATTGAACATCAACTCATCCGAGCAAACGTGTTCTGATGTATCATAATTCAATATCAATTGTTATTAGAGTTGTCACGACTCTAAGCGATGGTATAAAGATTATCAATCTACACTCCCAGATCTACTGCCACCACACTCACATCTTGGACGTTTCCAGAACTTTATACTCACCGTGAGCAGTTCTTGGTGGTGTGACCACTCTGTCTGCAATGGAAACATGTCACGTCATTCTTCAACACAGATCGAGCTCATGCTCCTCTCGATCCTTTATCGAATGCTATCCCTCTGTCCATTTACAACCAAAATATGCTCACCATTAGGAGCAGGTCCTTCAACATTTGAATCGACACTAAAACAGATTTGACTTCCTCCAACCCTATTGTATCCTTCTCATACAAGATATTCACCATTTGTTTGTAGGATGACATGAGTGAGGTAAAAATTAATATGGCATTGCCTTCTTTTGCTTTCGCATTAATTACATGTAGTTGGTTCAAAAGATCATTGAGTATATTGAAGTGTTTTTGCAGATTGTCACCCTACTGCATCCTCAACCCATATTGTCATTGTTTCAGAAGCAACCTTATGATACATGACTTTGTCATGAACAACCTCTCAAGTATCTCCCAACGCTTGATTGCAAACTCCTTGATACTAATGTTGAGGAACACTTTGTCGTAAACACGTATCTTGATGACACTTGTTGAAATTTCTTGTTGCGGAAGCGCAAGCCCAAAAACATCTAAATACATGATCTCTTGATAATAAAACTTCAAACAATTTTCTTGTTGCGGAAGCGCAAGCCGCCGCCCTTTTCTCTTCCTTCTCCTCTCTCTCATTCTTCTTCTATATAGGGAAAGGTTTCCACCTATGGCATCTTATGGGTTATCAAGGGAGGAAGAACAAAGGATGAGTTTTGATTTTGATCAAGTTCTCCACCGTTCCTTGTTGAGGTCTCATCACGGGCACCTAACAACTTTCTTTGTGAATTTGTCCCTTTTCGATAGAAATTTTGAATTGAATTAATAGGGGCAAATTAAATATTTGGTATTGATTCCAATCTCATACATTTGGAAAGTTCACTAGAAGATACCCATTATTCCATCAAATATTCTTTCTCGAAACCGACCCTTGATTTGAACCCACAACCTCATAATTAAAAATAGTTCAACCCAAGTAACTCGTGACCCACTCACCCACCTACCCACATGTAACCAAACCTCACCCAAGATCGCCAAATTCAGAAAATCTCTTTATTTATTTACGCATTAACTTGGTTTAGAATTGGAATTACATGATCTTCCATGTTCCTGCAGGTCCAATGGTTTATGGATGCTTGTACTGTCCCCTCTCTTACCAGGATAATCTCGCAGCCCTCAAATTTGCAGGTTGATTTTTAGTTGTTTGATCTATGAATTAGATTCGAGTTAAATTTTAGTCTATTGGAATATCTTTTTTGAGATTTTCGATTGTGCTTTTTGGATTTTGGTGAGTTTTTATTTCCTCATACCCCTCCAATGTAGACCAGACTCAACTTGGTGCGTAATGTTTTTTCCAGGTTAATGATTTCTACTTTTCAATTCATAAAATCCTTCATTCTTCATTTAACGATGATGGTTTGATGCTCTCTGCCTTTTTCTTTTCCTTTTCACTGAACTGATTGTATGATGGATGATTAATTAAACAATGTTTAAAAATCTCTATCTATGGTATCTTGGCCCCCATTAAATATATATTATTTGAAACTGTACATGTCATCCAAAGCAACGTTGACATCTTTGCTTGGAGCGCGGCTGATATGTCGGGCATCGATGCAGACGTGGCCTGTCATCACCTAAACCTGGATCCCCGGACGCGCCCCATTCGCCAGAAGATGAGGGCCATCGCATTGATTTTTTTAGTACATTTAATGATGTTAGATCTTGCTCATTCTCATTTCCTAAACCGATTCATAATTTAATGCACCTCTTTCAGGTTTTGATCTTCTTTTATCAAATATGATCACGTATGAAAAATACATTGTAGAAGAACTCAAGACTACAAAAATCTACATGTGTGATTTTAACCTGGCTCAAGATAATTTTGATTACCCTTTAAAATCTGTAGATACGGACGTACAAGGTTTGCGCTAGAACAAATAGTCGTCATTGTCGGACGACCCACCACCACCACCACCACTTGAGAAATAGCTCAAGCCTAGGCTCGACCATATCACCAATGCTAGCCCGTCGTGCCACGCTTACTCAGTTGCACACACCGCCCGTGCATTACAACCCTCAAGCACCACCACACACTTTGTTGTTTGATCTCTGAATTAGGGTTGAGATAAAATTTTAGTTGTTTGGAATATCTTGCTGAGATTTTTTATTGCGGAAGCGCAATCTCTACACATAGCTAAATGTGGTCACAAACATCACACTCTTCATTCAATATTATTAGCATAATAAAATTGCAATTCTCAAAATTATAAAAATGGATGTATGAAAAATACACTGCAATAGAACTCAAACTACAGTGATCCGCATAAGTGATTTTAACTTGAGCCAGGATAATTTCGATTACCCTCTATAATCCATAGATATGGACGCAATAGGCTCGTTCTAGAATGAATTTTCGCGGTTAGACAACCCCTCCCCCCACTACCACTTAAGAAGAAGCTAAAGCCTAGACTCAGCCTTATCACGAATGCACAACTTGTCATCCCATGCTTACTCAGTTGCACATGTCGCTTGTGCACTATAGCCCCTAATCACCCTTGTTGCACTCAACCTTCCACCTCCAAGGAATTGAACATCAACTCATCCGAGCAAACGTGTTCTGATGTATCATAATTCAATATCAATTGTTATTAGAGTTGTCACGACTCTAAGCGATGGTATAAAGATTATCAATCTACACTCCCAGATCTACTGCCACCACACTCACATCTTGGACGTTTCCAGAACTTTATACTCACCGTGAGCAGTTCTTGGTGGTGTGACCACTCTGTCTGCAATGGAAACATGTCACGTCATTCTTCAACACAGATCGAGCTCATGCTCCTCTCGATCCTTTATCGAATGCTATCCCTCTGTCCATTTACAACCAAAATATGCTCACCATTAGGAGCAGGTCCTTCAACATTTGAATCGACACTAAAACAGATTTGACTTCCTCCAACCCTATTGTATCCTTCTCATACAAGATATTCACCATTTGTTTGTAGGATGACATGAGTGAGGTAAAAATTAATATGGCATTGCCTTCTTTTGCTTTCTCATTAATTACATGCAGTTGGTTCAGAAGATCATTGAGTATATTGAAGTGTTTTTGCAGATTGTCACCCTACTGCATCCTCAACCCATATTGTCATTGTTTCAGAAGCAACCTTATGATACATGACTTTGTCATGTACAACCTCTCAAGTATCTCCCAACGCTTGATTGCAAACTCCTTGATACTAATGTTGAGGAACACTTTGTCGTAAACACGTATCTTGATGACACTTGTTGAAATTTCTTGTTGCGGAAGCGCAAGCCCAAAAACATCTAAATACATGATCTCTTGATAATAAAACTTCAAACAATTTTCTTGTCGCGGAAGCGCAAGCCGCCGCCCTTTTCTCTTCCTTCTCCTTCTCTCTCTCATTCTTCTTCTATATAGGGAAAGGTTTCCACCTAAGGCATCTTATGGGTTATCAAGGGAGGAAGAACAAAGGATGAGTTTTGATTTTGATCAAGTTCTCCACCGTTCCTTGTTGAGGTCTCATCACGGGCACCTAACAACTTTCTTTGTGAATTTGTCCCTTTTCGATAGAAATTTTGAATTGAATTAATAGGGGCAAATTAAATATTTGGTATTGATTCCAATCTCATACATTTGGAAAGTTCACTAGAAGATACCCATTATTCCATCAAATATTCTTTCTCGAAACCGACCCTTGATTTGAACCCACAACCTCATAATTAAAAATAGTTCAACCCAAGTAACTCGTGACCCACTCACCCACCTACCCACATGTAACCAAACCTCACCCAAGATCGCCAAATCCTAGGTCCTTATGTACGCCTTTTCCCGTATGAACCCATTTAATATTTTGTGTGTATTTCTTTCGCTTCTCTTCAAAACTCTGCATTTATTTCGTTGTCATTCCATGCTCTGAAATTTATATGTTCAGCACTTTGACTGACTGATTGACTGACTCGGATGGCGTGCATTTTGATTTTTTCTCATAAGCTGTTGGATCCAGTTTGTTTTCTACTTATGTGAGCTATTTTTCCTTTTCTTATCCCTATTGCTTCTTCCCTCATCCCTATGGAAAGAACTGTGGGGCAGATAATTCCTGCTGCTTGGGAGAATCATTCTGGTTGGTCTTGTGGGTGAGCAATCGCCAGGGTACATTCAAGAATACGGATAGTGTGAGGATATTGGTTTAACGGTTTGACAAATTCAGGAGAGGGAGGCTCCTCGACAATAGTTTTTAGGAAGGTTTGTTCAATTTGCATCAAACTTCCAATATTTTCTTACATTATATAGGATTCCTACCTTGTCATAAACTTGTAAGGATTTGAATTTGTAGTGACTTTAGCAGCACCATTTGTATCATTTGGTGGAATTGACATGATTAGATGCACCTTTTTTGGGTGTTGAAATCCAATTTCTGAAGAGTAACCAATGTGATATGAACGTGCAAGAAGAAGAAGAGAGATAATAAAGAGACTAGAGAGGAAGGGGAGACTAGGGTTAGGGTAGAGGGAAAGAGAGGAAAGAAACCTGATATGTCTTCAATGATCCTCCCCAAAGCAGCCCCGGGATATAAATACCCGGGGAAAGGAGGGGGCCGGCCGGCCCCCCAAGTGGGGCTGAACCGGAGTGGTTCAGCCCCCCCTTCTGGCTGATTTAATGAGTGGGGGCTGAAACGGATGGTTTAGCCCCGTTGTCTTGCGCGCGCTCCTTGGTCCGTCGCGAGTATTTATGTCCCGAGAACCCAAGCGGGTGTGGGGGCATAACATTCTCCTCCCCATCAAGCACCAGCTTGTCCTCAAGGTGAAAGTCCGGAAACCGCTCGCGGAACTCCAACAAGTCAACCCATGAGTTGTGCCCTGCGTCCAGCTGCCTCCATTTGACGAGTACCGCTGGCCGATATTCCGTGCCCGACTTCTTCCATTTGGTAAGCAAAATGGCCTCTGGTGACGGCCGTAACTCACCCGTGCTGGCCGCCTCGGGAAGGAAAGGGCTGGCCCGAACGGAAGCCCCGAGATTTTTCTTCAAAACAGAGACATGGGATGTCGGGTGGATGCGGGACCCCGCTGGAAGATCCAAGGTGTAGGCCACTGGGCCCACACGACGCAGAATGCGGAATGGCCTGTAGTAACGTGGGGCGAGTTTCTGATTCATCCTCCAAGAAACTGACAGCTGGCGGTAAGGTTGGAGCTTGAGGAAAACCTCATCGCCCACTGCGAACTCCCGCTCTGTACGGTGCTTGTCTGCCTGTGCCTTCATGCGGTCCTGAGCGACCCGCAGATTGTCCCGAAGTAAGGCTAAAGTGCGATCCCGGTCCTGAAGTGTCCGCTCCACGGCTGGGAGAGCGGTGCTGGAGGGCTCATAAGAACACAAAGTAGGGGGGGGGCGTATACCACCTCGAAGGGGGTGATCTTGTTGGCTGTGTGGAAGGACGTGTCGTAACAGTACTCCGCTCAATGCAACCAACGGGTCCACGTGCGCGGCTCGTCCATCACAAAACACCGTAAGTAGGTCTCCACCCCCCTGTTGAGGACCTCTGTCTGTTCGTCCGTCTGGGGATGGTGGGCTGTGCTCATACGTAGCGTAGTGCCCTGGAGCCGAAAGAGCTCCCTCCAAAAACTGCTGATAAAGGCCGGATCCCTGTCGGAAATGATGGAACGCGGAAGGCCATGGAGGCGCACAATCTCCCGCGCAAATAACTCTGCAACTGTCTCCCCCGTGTACGGATGACTCAATGGTATGAAATGACCATACTTGGAAAGCTTGTCTACCACCACCAGGATGACGGACTTGCCTTGGGACTTGGGCAGCCCGTCAATGAAATCCATGGAAATGGTGTCCCACACCTGGTGCGGGATCTCGAGCGGTGTAAGAAGCCCAGTCGGTGATGTGGTCTCGTACTTCTGCCGCTGGCAAATATCACACTCCCGTACAAATTGCTGGACATCGCGACGCATCCCCTTCCAGAAGACATTTGCTCGGAGCCGCTGAAGTGTCCGTAGAATCCCTGCGTGGCCGCCTGCGGGTGAAGCGTGAAACTCCTGCATCATCGCCGGCCGCCATGGCGACGCGGAGGGAATGACTACTCTGCCCTGAAAGTACAACCGCTGGCCCTGAAGATGGTAGCCCGGCTCCGTAGCTTGACCCTGCTGTAGTGCCTCTACAATAGTGTGTAGCTCGGGGTCCTGGAGTACTGTTGCCTGTATCTCGTCCAAGGTGGTGATCACCGGCCCCGACACATGAGAGAGAGAGCTCTCAGGTAGGCGGGAGAGTGCGTCGGCGACCACATTCTCTCTGCCCTGCTTGTACACAATCTCGTAATCATATCCCATCAACTTGGTCAACCACTTCTGCTGCAGTGGAGACGCCAAGCGCTGCTCCAGGAAGTGCTTCAAGCTTTGGTGATCCGTACGGACCTGGAAGTGTTGTCCCAGAAGATAGGGTTGCCACATCTCGACCACATGTATAATTGCCAACATCTCCTTCTCGTACGTTGAAAGCCGCAACGTCCGTGGGGCCAAGGCCTTGCAGAAGTAAGCGAGCGGGCGGCCCTCCTGCATCAAGACTGCCCCGAGGCCGACGCCCGAAGCATCAGTCTCCACCACAAATTCCTTGGTAAAATCCGGCAGCGCCAACACCGGTGTAGTGGTCATGGCCTGCTTTAAAGCCCGGAAGGCCTCATCCGCCTCGATGCTCCACTGGAACGCATCCTTCTGCAACAGCTGTGTCAGAGGTCGAGCAATCTTGCCGTAGTCCTTTACAAAACGGCGGTAGTACCCTGTCAGCCCGAGGAAGCCACGCAAGGCTCGCACCGTCGTGGGATGGGGCCATGACACCATACTCGCAATCTTCCGTGGGTCTGCCTGGACCTCACGGGCGGACACAAGGTGCCCCAGATACTCGACCTGACTCTGTCCGAAAGAACACTTGGACTTTTTGGAGAATAGCTGGTGCTCCCGCAGTATGGTGAGGACATGTCGCACGTGCTCCAAATGGTCGTCCCAAGTCCTGCTATAGATTAGTATATCATCAAAAAATACCAGGACATACCGGCGAAGAAGTGGTCGAAAGATCTCGTTCATCACAGCCTGGAAGGTGGAGGGAGCGTTGGCCAACCCGAACGGCATCACCAAGAACTCGTAGTGACCGTCGTGGGTGCGGAACGCCGTTTTGTGGACATCCTCTTCCTTCATCCGAATTTGATGATAGCCGGACCGGAGGTCCAGTTTGGTGAACAGACTCGCTCCATGCAGCTCATCCAACAACTCCTCAATCATAGGAATGAGAAACTTGTCCTTGATGGTGGAGCTATTCAGCCCCCGGTAATCGACGCAGAATCGCCAGGAGCCGTCCTTCTTCTTGACCAAGATGATCGGAGAAGAGAACGCGCTGGTGCTGGGCCGAATAATGTCTGCCGCTAGCATCTCCCGTACGCTGCGCTCGATCTCTGCCTTCTGAACATACGGGTAGCGGTAGCGACAGATATTGGTAGGGTCCGTCCCTGTCTTCAACTGTATCCGGTGATCCCGGAAACGCGATGGAGGCAGAGTGTGCGGCTCCTGAAAGACGTCCTCGAACTGAGCTAAAAGAAGTCGGATCGGGTCCTACGCCACCTGCGTGTCGGCCCCCTCTGCCGCCACCCCGAGTATCATGACCATCATACTACCCTGCTCCTCCAGTCTCTGCAGGCTCCGTAGGGAGATCTCCTTGAGAGGGGCGGATCGGATACCGTGCAAACAGTAATCCGTCCCCTGCTGCGTGAACTCCAGTGTCATGCGGTCCCAGTCCGTGGTCACCCGCCTCAGTTGGCAGAGCCACTGTACCCCAAGTACCATATCAGACCCTTGAATCAAAAGGAGGTAGACGTCGGTGCGGCACACATATCCTGTAAGTTGTATCTCCACGCCCTTCAGTGCCCCTTCGCACCGCAGTTTGCTGCCATCCGCGACCATCACCTGGAATGCCGCGTTCCTGTCAACTGGGTGTCTTGTCTTCAGCGCCACCTCAGGGTTGATGAAATTGTGGGTGCTCCCACTATCAATGAGAATGGTGACCCTTTCCTTGCCAATCCTTCCCTTGATCCGCATAGTGGTGGGTTCCACACGTCCCTCCATGGCCTGAATCGAAACGCCAAACTCAACCAGATCCAACTCCTCCTCGGCCTCGAGGCTCGGGTAGTCCTCCTCCTCGTCCTCCTCACGCAGCATGAAGACCTGCACCTTTTGGCATCGATGCCCCGATGTGTATTTCTCGTCGCAGTTAAAACACAATCCTTTCTCCTTCCTGGCCTGCAGTTCAGGCCAAGTAAGCCGCGTCACTGTCGGCCGGGCTGCCGGTGCCTGCTCCCTTCTGCCTGTTGCTGGGGCGGGCGGGACCCTTTGTGGGGCCCGATTTCTCTGACGGCTGAAGCGCTCCTCCTGTATGCGGGCCAGACTGATGACATGGCTTAGACTGCGCGGCATATACGCATGGACCTCATCCCTCAAATGATCCCGCAGGCCGGATATGAAACAACTGAGGAGCGTCTTCTCCTCCCAATTAACCCGATTTGCTAGCTTCTCGAAGTCCGCTCGATATTCCATCACTGTGCCCTTCTGACGGAGTTTCTGTAGCGTGGCCTCCACATCCTCGTACTCCAACGGCCCAAAACGTGCCATGAACCCTTCTACAAAATTCGCCCATGTTGCGTATCCGTAGGCCCGTATGAACCACTGAGCCCACTGATATGCGTCCTCTTTCAGATGGAAAGAAGCCAGGTGCACCCACTGATCATTCGGTATCTCTTGATAAGTGAAAAATAACTCCGCCTTTTGCACGCATTCCAAGGCATCCCCGCTGCGGAACTTAGGAAAATTCATGCGAGTTCGCTTCGGGGGCATGTAGGGCCGTTGTTGTATATCCCCATGTCTCCCGTTGAACTCCGGTCCGTGCTGTGGTCGGTCGAAAGGGTCATGGAAATTCGCTCCCCCTTGGCCGCCGCCCCATTGCTGTCCCCCGCCTTGAAATACCTGTCGGCGTAGCTGCTCGGGCCATGTCTCGCCGTTCCCAAACCTCATCGGCCCCCCCACGTGCTGTGGTGTCGGTGGAAGGCCCGTTCTCCCTCCGAAATTGGCGTCAACAGCCCCCGGTGGTCTCAAGGGAGCTGCTGGGGCCTCCCGGGTCCTCCATAGGTCAGCCGCGGTCCCTTCCTGGGCGGCGGAAGGTCCGCCTGCCCCGCTCCCGGCCTGCACACACGGATGCGGCGTTTGCTGGCCGGCCCAGGCCGCAGGTTGGCGGAAGGGGTAGGCGCCCCCTGGGCGGCCACCACCGGCCCCTTCGGTCGCTGTCGACCAGCCAGGGTGGCTGTGCGGCGCCCCGATCCAAGCGAGGGCCGATCCGGCGCCCGCTGGCTCCGTGCGGCCCGGATCGGTCCCGATTCCGCCGGGACCGAAATGTCCCGACCCCGCTGATCCTCCGTTGACAGTCGGTGGAACATTTTGTGGCGCCTCGGTTTCAGAATCGCTGCCTTGAACCGCCTTGCCCTTCAACGATTGCATCAACAGCGCCTTGATCTCCTTCATACGTCCATCCATGCGTTCCTCCATTTTTTTGTGGACGTGTTCAAGCGGCCTTCCATGGCCTCCACCGAATCCGCCAACCCTACGTAGTTCTCCTCTAGGGTAGCCAATCGTGCGGTCTCCGCCTCCGAGCGTGTCACCATGGTCGCAGGAAGGATGCTCTGATACCAAATGATATGAACGTGCAAGAAGAAGAAGAGAGATAATAGAGAGACTAGAGAGGAAGGGGAGACTAGGGTTAGGGTAGAGGGAAAGAAAGGAAAGAAACCTGATATGTCTTCAATGTTCCTCCCCAAAGCAGCCCCGGGCTATAAATACCCGGGGAAAGGAGGGGGCCGGCCGGCCCCCCCAAGTGGGGCTGAACCGGAGTGGTTCAGCCCCCCCTTCTGGCTGATTTAATGAGTGGGGGCTGAACCGGATGGTTCAGCCCCGTTGTCTTGCGCGCGCTCCTTGGTCCGCCGCGAGTATTTATGTCCCGAGAACCCAAGCGGGTGTGGGGGCATAACACAATGTAATATCATTTAACAGTGAAAAAGTTGGCTAAAGTTTTAGAAAAATAACCCAAAAGCACTAGATCCATGGGAAATGGAAATAAAGCTTTGATTAGTGGATTTTTCTCCTCTAACCCAGGTGTCCTTAGAACAACTGAATGACTATTATAAGATAAGCTTGACGATTAAGGGACCTTAAGGAACTAACGTAATCCTTTCTTCTTCAAAATTACAATTATTTATAGCAGAAGGTGAAGGTTTGTGAACCATTCAACAATTATTGAGAACGGGCATCTCTTCAATGAGGATAACTGTCTCATTGAATGTGCCTGTTGATACGAAATGACTTATGTAGTAATCACCGCATCAATTTACTTTTTAATTCACATGATTGTTTCTCTTGCAACACTAACTTGAAAGTGATTATCTATTTGATCTCATTGACTACTATTCAGCTATTGCATCCAGCCAACTTTTTCTGCCAAATAATCTGCATATTAACGAAGTAATCGAGTAAAGGTATTCCTAGAGTATTAATACTACTTATACAGAATACCTTATGTAGTATAGTCATCCTGTTAGAATCTGTGATCGAGAAGTGATCAAGAGATTAGTCTTACTGTTAATGTAATATGAGTCTATAGGGTCGTACATTAAGAATGCACTGAAATTGGATAAATGATCGTATTGATTTTATTTATATTAAATATAAATGAAAACCAAATCCAATATGTGTATTTATGATAATTAATTGAGAATTAATTAAATAAGGATCAGAGCTTGTCGTTCGTCAAATTGGATTCATGTATAGTTGTATACTAATTTGAGAAATTGATGCATGTCAAATTGATTTGCGGTTTGTAACTGAATCAATATTGAGTTTGTTGGAAAGACCCACTTAAACTAGGCCCATTTGTATAACATTTATTGTTTTTCTCTCCTCTCTTTAGTCCCACATTGTGTATAAGACTTTCCTCTCTCTTTCTCTCATCTATATATATGTACTCATTCTTTGTATTTGTACCAAGTGGACATATATACAAGATTGACTTTCTCCATTTCTACATGGTATCAGAGCCAGGTTCCGGTTTCCTGCGGATTCCGAGTTCTGTCCGCCCAGCAGCCTGCGGACTCCTGCGGACTCCCATTCCTATCCGCCCAGCGGCCTGCGGTTTTCGCGACATGCGTGTGTGTGTCCGCGCCTCCTAGTCGCATTGCCCCTGCGGCCTGCCTTGTCCAAACCGCTCCCTCTCATCCCGTGGAACCACTCCTCTACCCTCCTCTTCTGGTCCTCCTTTATAGCCCTCTCTCTGATCCTGTGGGGTCCACTGCTTCCCATAGTCCGCTGCGGCCTCTTCTTGTCCGGCGCGACCTCGGCGAACTCGCTCCCTAGCTCCGCGGTCTCCTTCTGTCCGCTGCGAGCTCGGTATTCGCCTCCTCTTCTTGCTCTCTTTCGTCCGCCGTGAGCACGACGGCCTCCTTCTCTCCGCACTTCTCTCCTGCATGTGGCTGCTCGCCTTCCCCTTTCTCCTGTCTGCGGCTGCTCATCTTCTGGCGGCCAAGTTATTTTCCCTGTCCGCCGCGGGCTCGCCTCTCTACGTTTTTTCCGGCTTGCGGACTGGTCCAGCCCGCTGCGACGTGCCGAGCTTCCCCGGCTTGCCCTCTCTTCTAGGCCCGCTCCAGTCCGCCGCGGTCTGATCCAGTCCGCCTCGGCCTATTCAATCCGCCGCGGCCTCTCATAGCCCGCTCCTTGCTGAGCGTGTCTGTACTCACCGCGGCCTCCTCCAGTCCGCCGCGGCCTCCTCCAGCTCGCCGCGGCCTCATCCAGTCCGCTGTCTCTGCCCGCTTCCTCTCCTCCAGGTCGCCCCCCTATGTCTACATCTGCGGACTCTGTTGGCACGGCAGTTCCTCCTCCTGAACGTCCGGCCTCTCTCCAGGAAGTCCGCGACGAGCTTCGGATTACTACAATTTCTCTAACTGGCAAGAAGAACTTTGTGGAATGGGCACACTCGGTTCGCCGTGTCCTGCAGTCAAAGGGGTTCCTTCATCACTTGACTCAGGCCGTTATCGGTAACCCTACTGAGGAATGGTTACGCAATGATGGTCGTGTGCAGACTTGGCTTCTCAACTCTCTTGATGGCGAATCTTATCGCCTAGCCATGTACCATGAGACGGCCAAAAGCATGTGGGACGAGCTCCACACCCTCTACTCTGGCAAGGATAGTCTCCACCATCTGTATGACATCATCACTGCTCTCCAGGCCCTTGATAGCAGTGGCGCGACCGACCTGACGTCCTTTGTTGCTCAGGCTCGGTCTCTGGTTGAGGCTTGGATCCACCATCAGCCTCCTACTTTAGATCTTGCTGCTCAACGTACCCAAAAGGAAGCTGTGGGTATCGCCATGATGATGGCCCGGGTACCGCCTCATCTTCACAGTGTCCGGGCTCACATCCTCTCCTCTACCGTTACACCATCTTTTTCCGATGTGTGCTCGATGCTTCTCAAAGTCTCCCCGCCTCCGGATGTGCCCGGACTTCCTTCTCCGGCCCTTGTTCAACAGGCACCAGCTCCCTTATTGCCTCTCCCCTTTTCTGCCCGTGGCGGCCGCTCTGATTCTCGCGGCCGGGGTCGGGGTGGTCGGTCTAGGCCTAAGTGCTCGTTCTGCGGTAAAGATGGACATCTTGAAGCAACATGCTATCGCAAACATGGGCGACCTCCTCGTCCGCAGGCCTCTGCTGCTACTACCGACTATGCTTCCTCTCGTACTGATCTCGACGAGGTTCGTCTTCAGCTCCAGCATCTTCATGGCCTGCTTAGCCGCCCGCCTGCCTCGGTTGTCTCTGCTGCCTCCATCTCCAATGAAGGTATCGCCTGTCTATCCTCTGGCCCGCGCTGGATCCTTGATTCTGGTGGCACTCATCATATCACCTCTGTTAGGCCGCCTCAGTACTTGTCTTCACCTCACCCGAAGTACATTACTGTCGCTAATGGGGCCTCGGTTCCCGTCTCTGGATGTGCTGATATTTCCCTCACCTCTTCTCTCCTTCTGCGCTCAGCTCTACATGTTCCGGGCTCTTCTTTCAATTTACTATCTGTTGGTCGCCTTACTACTGATTCTAATTACTCTGTGACATTTACTTTTTCTTCTTTTCTCATACAGGATCAGCAGACGCGGACTATCATTGGTAGAGGACGGCTGTAGAATGAGCTCTATTTTCTTGACGACTCTCCCACTGTCCTCGCATCTACCTCCTCTTCGGACTGACATCACCGTCTGGGACATGCTCCTCTTCCAGTCCTCTGGAAGGCTCTTCCTGATGTTACTCTTCCTGCTTTTCGCTGCGACACATGTATTTTGGGCAAACAACCCCGTTCATCGTTCCCTCCTCATTGTACTCGAAGCTCTGCTCCTTTTATTTTGGTACACTCCGATATATGGGGTCCGTACAAATTTACTAGTATTTTTGGATATCGGTATTTTCTTACTTTTATTGATGATTACTCTCGCATGACGTGGTTATATCTCATTCGGGATCGCTCTGAACTTCCCCGCGTCTTCCGGGCTTTCATACTTGAGACCCGCACTCAGTTCTCTGCGCCTATTCGTACTATTC
Source organism: Platanthera guangdongensis (assembly GCA_039583875.1). Lineage (NCBI taxonomy): Eukaryota > Viridiplantae > Streptophyta > Magnoliopsida > Asparagales > Orchidaceae > Platanthera > Platanthera guangdongensis. The sequence continues at coordinate 576,786 of CM077147.1, read as the reverse complement.
GTACTGACTCGCGCACTCAAAAGGGTTATGTATGTTATTCGTCTGCTACCCGCAAGGTTACTGTCTCGGCTGACGTGACTTTCCGTGAAGATATTCCATTCTTCCCTGCTCTCGATGTCGCTCTGAGTCCAGATCCCGTCGTTCGTCCTGTCATTCCTGCTCCTCACTCCTCATCCTCTCCGCCTTCCCTACCTCCTGTCCGTCCACCACCACCGGTTATCCGGGTCTATTCTCGTCGCTCTCCTCACCCCGTTGCCCCTCTGCAGTCGGCTTCGCCCTCTGGTGCTCTGCTCCCTGCTGCTCCGGCTCCCACCTCTACCGCTCATCCGATGGCGAGTTACGTCTCTCTCCATCGCCTCTCCCCCTCTCTTCTTCACTTTGCCACCTCATTATCCTCTGTTTCGGTCCCTAACTCTTTGCAGGAGGCGCTTCAACATCCTGGATGGCGGGCTGCCATGGACGAAGAAATGACGGCCCTCTGGGCCAACCAAACCTGGGTCTTGGTTCCCTTACCTCCCGGTCAGCACCCTGTTGGGTGTAAATGGGTGTTCGTCATCAAGCATGCTCCGGATGGCACTGTTGCCCGACTGAAGGCCCGTCTTGTGGCCCGTGGCTTCACCCAACAGGAGGGCCTCGACTATGAGGAAACCTTCTCTCCGGTGGCCAAGCTCAACACTGTCCGCGTTCTTCTCTCCGTCGCGGTGCACCGCCACTGGCCCCTTCATCAGCTCGATATCAAGAACGCCTTTTTGAATGACGACCTTCAGGAAACCGTCTACATGCGCCAACCGCCCGGGTTTGAGACCACGGGGGAGTCTCGGGTATGTCTTCTCAAAAAGTCCATTTATGGTCTCAAACAGTCCCCTCGGGCGTGGTTTTATAAGTTTAGCAAGGTGGTTCAGTACATGGGGTTCACTCGGAGTTCTGCAGATTTCTCCCTTTTTACCCGACACCGGGCCACTGACACCGTCCTTCTGTTGGTTTATGTTGATGACATCCTTCTCATTGGGGATGACTCAAAGGGGATTCAAGAGGTCAAATAACATCTGAGCACTGTTTTTCAGACTAAAGACCTGGGGAAACTTCGCTACTTCCTTGGTCTCGAGATCGCCCGGCGGCCGGACGGGTTGGTGCTCTCCCAACGAAAGTACTGTCTCGATCTTCTCAAAGATGCTGGTCAGTCTGGTTACAAGTCAGCTTGTACCCCGATGGAGGCAAATCACAAACTGTGCGCTCATGCTTCGGATGACGATTTGCTGCTTCCGAACCCGGAATACTATCGACGCCTTGTGGGAAAGTTGATCTATCTAACAGTCACGAGGCCGGATATATCGTTTGCAGTTGGGGTTGTCAGTCGGTTCATGCATGCCCCCCGGGCTTCTCATCTCCAGGCGGTTGAACGGATTCTCCGATACCTTAAGGGAGCTCCGGGTCAAGGGCTGGTTTACAAAACCTCCGACTCTGCTCCCGCATTGGTTGCCTATTCTGATGCCGACTATGCGGGTTCCCTGGACGATCGAAGGTCAACAAGTGGGTTCTGTACTTATTTTGGTGGTCATCTTATTACATGGAAAAGTAAGAAACAAGTTGTGGTAGCCCGTTCCTCTGCAGAAGCTGAATACCGATCGATGGCCTCGGTTGTCTCAGAACTCACATGGCTTGAAAGTCTTCTTACTGACCTGGGAGTAAAACTCCCCTCCTCTGTTGTTCTATTTTGTGATAGTCAAGCCGCCATACACATCGCAAAGAATCCGGTGTTTCACGAGCGCACAAAACATATCGAAGTTGACTGTCACTTTGTTCGTGAGAAGGTTCAATTAAAGAAACTTGAGTTGAAGCATGTTCCAGGAACTGATCAAGTTGCCGACATCCTCACAAAGGCCTTATCAAGTACCCTGTTCTACCAGTGTTTGTCCAAGCTGGGTGCATATGACCTATACGCTCCAGCTTGCGGGGGAGTGTTGGAAAGGTCCACTTAAACTAGGCCCATTTGTATAGCATTTATTGTTTTTCTTTCCTCTCTTTAGTCCCACATTGTGTATAGGACTTTCCTCTCTCTTTCTCTCATCTATATATATGTACTCATTCTTTGTATTTGTACCAAGTGGACATATATACAAGATTGGCTTTCTCCATTTCTACAGAGTTAAATTAGACGCACGTCGATTTGGTTTATTGTTAGGAACTGGGACCAAACGTTGACTTGAATTCGACGCACGTTGATACGAGAAATTGACATACGTCGAATTGGGCCTAATTCAAAAATTTGACGGTTTATCCTGTTTGCCGGTTTTGGGCTGGAAATGTTTTTCTCAGTATCATAATTTCTACTACTCAAGGATTTTCAAAACCTCCCCCTTCGATATAACAAGGGCGATTTGAAAAACTGTCATATCAATCGATTTTAGTAGATAGAAATCGAGAAGTTTCTCTAGAAAACATAACTAGTATTTTGTAGCAGAGAAGAACAATCATCTTCCAACACCGAGACCGTTGGACGGACTACGTGGTGTTTCCGGTGTTCATGTAAATACCAATAGAGACGAGGATTTTGTTCCGTGTTTGGTCCTCAAAAACATCATAATTTTCATGAAATCTAATTTGGTCGCAGGTTTATGCTTACCTTTCTTGATTTATTGGTTTTGCATGGCTCCTTGCACGAGTTTTCGTATTCCATTGCGCATTAGATGTTCAACGAAATCCAACGCATCTGACTATTTGTTATGCTTGACAGCTCTCAATAATTGCCGCTTTACTTTCTGGAATGTTTTGTACTTCTTTACCATTTAAAAACAATGGTCAAATTGCATGCTAGTGATGTTAGTTAATCATGCTTGCATTATCTGTACTGTTGGATAACTAAAAATATGTTAGTTTAAGCCTAAATTATTCTTTACAACCATTTTATATTGCCAGATGCTAATTATTATTGCTACGTTGCAGATTCTAAAACTTTGAAAGAGGAAAAGAGGGAGGAACTGTTTGAAAACTTAAAAGCTGACGCCTCTATTGGATGGGAAGTTGATGTCATAGACCCCAGGGAGTTGTCAGCTAAGATGCTAAAAAGGTGTGTATTAGCTGTCTATACACACTCAATTGGCCAATCTCTTAAACTAATTACTTGATGACTTAGGGAGAAGATTAATTTGAATGAAATATCACACAACTCAGCTATTGGCCTTGTCAGGAGGGTTCTTGGCATGGGAGTTCTACTCAGTGAAGTAAAATTTTATTCTTTCAGCACTTTTTTGAGATGGTTTATGACTTCTTCTCGTGTCTATTTGCTTAGCATTAATGGCTCTAACCCCTTGTTTATAAACAATAACAATTTTTTTCCGGAAAGGTCTATGTCGATACTGTTGGAGATGCAGAGAAGTACAGAATCAAGTTATCTGAAATATTTCCGGGTATTAAATTTATCGTGTCAAAGAAAGCTGATAGTCTCTACCCGGTTGTTAGTGGAGCCAGTATAGTGGCAAAGGTGAAAAAACCCTTCATTCTACAAAACTTTAAATGATTGGTTCTTGTTATATCTGCCAATAAGACCAATCCTGCAATTCTTATCATCACTAGGTTTATGCCAATTGTTTGGTGCTAGTTTTGTCAAGTTTATTCCTCGATTTGTTCTAAAGATTCTGTGATTTGATTTCATTCCTTAATAAAGAACGTCTGAGCTAGTGTGAAGTATTGAATGGATTAATAAATAGACTCCAATTTGGATAAGGCAGATTGTTAAGATGACTCAAAATCTAATTTATTTGATGGCCGTTCAGTTGACCATCCTTGCTCCTCACGTGTTATTAGGGGTCTATAAAATTTTCTGTTTTAGAAAATTCATTTGTAATGTAGAGTATTATATAGTATCTTATAGTTCTAGGATTTGGGGCGTAAGAAACACATAGCCGCCTTCTCGTGATTCTCTCTGTAACATTAATCTTCATAGATAACATTTGGCGCCTTCCATGGATGTAGATTTTGAGGGATTGAACCACATAATTTCTTGTGTTGAGCCATGGATGTAGCTTTGGGGGGATTGAACCGCATAATTTCTTGTGTTGTGTGATTTCATGTTTCCTTTTTCTTTGTTTGATCATTTGTTATTCATGCCTTCCACCGACTAAAAGATTTTGAAGTCTATGGATCTTCTTATCCTTACCTCATGTCCAAAAAGGTACTGATTCGAGTTTAAATTGGGGAAATAATGATCTAATGACATGCCTTGTGTAAATCTATATACTGAAGCCACAGTTCACGTCAGCCCAACTAATTCAGCAACTAGTAAAAGTAACACTTGACGAGGAAATCCTGAGCGGACAGAATGACTCAAAAAAGTGGAGGCTTTCAAAAGTAATGATTGCGCACAGATACACAAGGTCATCTATGCTGTAACATCTAGACTCAACATAGATACTTAATCAAAAAGACAACAACAAGAGACTAGTTGTAATCAGAGATGATTGTCCACTGGAATCGAAGGCTTCGTTTGACACGGCTTTTTTACTCCGGTGAGTTTGGCCAAAAACGCCATGATCAAAGAATGTATGTTTGGTAAGACAAAGGTTATGACCGCTACCAAGAAAATAAACTAGTTTTGAGCATAGAATGCTTGAATTTTTTTAGGCGAGGTTGGGCGTTCACGAACAACAGTTCATGACCACCCCGTTCACGACCGCCACCACCATGCCAAATGAAGCCTAAGTCAGAAGAGCGGATGTCCATCATAACTGCTTAACTGCCGATCATACATGGAAACAACCTGGAATAGCATAGTGATGCAGCACGAGTCTACAAATGACGGACGACGCACGAGTCTACAAATGCCGGCCCGCCCCTCCTTGGCTCGGGTATTTATACCCGGGCTGCCCTCTTGTGGAGGCATGCAAGATATCTCAAGATATTTCCCTATTCTTTCCTCCTCAACCCTAATTCTCTAGTTTTACCCTTTAAATCTCTTTCTCCCTCTTCTTATTCCTATCATTTGGTATCAGAGGAACGTTTCTCCACCATGGTTACCACCCGCACGCCAGAAGAAATCGACCGCTTGGAAACCCTAGAGAAAACTTTATTGGATTGACGGATTCGGTGGCCGCCATAGAGGAAAACATGAGGACGTCAACGCAACGACTTGAAGAATGGATCGACGCTCGGATGGAGTAGATCAAGGCATTACTAGCGCAAAATCTGAAAGGGAAGAGCCCGACGAGCGAAGATAACGGCGGATCTCCAAACCCTGGACTCGAAACTGCGGGATCTCACCCGGTGGGTCCGATCTTAGGCGAAACGGCGACAGGAACGATGCTAGGGCGCGGGATCGGCGCGAACCCTAGCGCGTGGATGGCGGCCGCTGGCGAGCGACATCGCCCGAACCCGTCAGGCACGGGTTCGTCCCAGGGCGGCATCGACGATTATGGTGCAGGCCGCACCCCCTGGCGGCGGGTCGGGGAGGAACAGGGAGGGATCGGGAGGCATGCGGGTCAAGCCGGACCACCTCCACTGGGCACGGGAGGGCTTCTTCCTCAACCGGGGGCTTCAGACCAGTAGGAGGCTTCGGGTCGGGCATTCCTTGGGCCGGCCAACCTCCTCCAGTGGGAGCAATGTATCAACAGGGATATCCGGGTGGATTTCCTGACCCGAGGGAGCAAAGGAGGCCAGCCGGCTACAGACACAATCATGGTTGGCAAGGACAGGGCGCACCGCGGATGTACATGCCCCCAAAATTAACCCGCATGAATTTCCCCAAATTCAACGTAGGAGACCCGTTGGAATGGATACACAAAGCAGAGCTCTTCTTCAGTTATCAGGATGCGCCGGAAGCAAGGTTGTCAGGATCGAGATCCTAGATGAGATCGTTTCGAGGTAGGATCGGATCTGATAGTAGGGTTGGATCGAGTATCACTTTATAAAATCAGGATCGATTTACAATATCTGGATCGTAGGATCGTAAGATCCTATGATTTGAATCGCGATCCTGACAACCTTGGCCGGAAGGGCAATGGGTTCAACTTGCATCCTTCCATATGGAGGACGATGCCTTCCAGTGGACGCAGTGGTTTTTACGGGGCCGGCACTACGTTCCCTGGGCAGTGTTTGTGGAGGGCTTTACGACACGGTTTGGACCCCTGGAGTACGAGGATTTTGAGGCCCTTCTCCAGAAGCTGCAGCTGAAGGGGACAGTGATGGAATACCCCACTGAGTTTGAAAAATTGGCAAATCGGGTGCAGTGGGAAGAAAAGACGCTACTCAGCTGCTTCGTCTCAGGACTCAAGGAGCACCTTCGTGATGAGGTGCACACACACATGCCCCGCACATTGAATCATGCTATCATGTTGGCCCGTATCCAGGAGGAACAATTCCACAGGCAGCGGACTCGTACCACGGGGAGGCAGCCAGCGGCTCCCGCAGTTGCACGACGGGATCCCTCAGCGTCTGGCAAGCCAACAGTGACACGACTTTCATGGGCCGAACTTCAAGCCAGGAAAGAGAAGGGCTTATGCTTTAACTGCGACGACAAGTTCACGTCGGGACACAAATGCCAGAAGATACAAGTCTTTATGCTACGTGAGGACACGGAGGAAGGGATCCCACCCGAATCAGAGTGGGATGGGGACTTGAATTTGACTGAGTTCGGCGCGTCACTTCAGGCGATGGAGGGGTGCAATGCACCGCTCACAATGAGGGTGGTCGGGCGAGTCTGCCAGGAAAAGGTGACTATTCTGGTAGATAGCGGGAGCACGCATAACTTCATCCACCCGGAAGTGGCGCTGCTGGTGGGACACGAGGTCGACCGAGCAACTGCTTTTCATGTTATGGTGGCCGACTGGAGCAAGCTCCAATGCGAGGGGGTTATGAAAGGCATGGAACTACGGATACAGGGGTACTCAGGACGAACAAACGTCTACCTCCTACCCATCAGAGGGTCGGACATGGTGCTTGGGGTGCAGTGGCTACAACAATTACGGAGGGTTACCTTCAATTGAGAACAAATGACGATGGAGTTTCTCCAACAGGGGAGGCAGCACTGCCTAGGTGGCCTAAAATCTTCTCCACTGAAGCAAATATCCCTCTGCAGTCTGGAGCGGCTGGGGGAGCAGGGCAGCACAATGACGATGATCATGGCAGTTACGGAGGTCCCCGAGGCACCTCCGACAGTACCCGAGCAGATGTGGGCGTTGCTCGCTCAGTATGCAGATATATTCCAGACACCCAGGACGCTCCCATCACCGCGGTAACGTGATCACCAGATTTAGCTGAAGACCGGGACGAAGCCCATCAATATTCAACCGTACTGGTACCCGTATAGCCAGAAGGCCGAGATCGAGCGCAGCGTTCGGGAAATGATCGCAGCGAGACTCATTCGCCCCAGTACCAGTGCATTCTCATCCCCCATAATCTTAGTCAAGAAGGACGGATCGTGGCGCTTCTGCGTGGACTACCGCGGCCTAAACAGTTCCACCATAAAAGACAAGTTTCTGATACTGTTGATTAAAGAACTACTGGATGAACTACACGGTGTTTCCAGTTTCACCAAACTCGACCTTCGGTAGGGTTATCACCAGATTCGCATGCATGAAGAGGATGTCCATAAGATCGCATTCCGCACACATGACAGCCATTATGAGTTCCTGGTGATGCCGTTTGGGCTCACCAACTCCCCCTCTACATTCCAGGCCGTCATGAACGAGTTATTCAGGCCCCTTCTCCGTCAGTCCGTGCTGATATTATTTGATGATATTCTGATCTACAGTGCCAGTTGGGAGGAACATTTGCACCATGTGGAGCAGGTCTTCACAATCCTTCGCCCGCACCAACTGTACGCCAAACAGTCCAAATGCTCTTTTGGGCAGGAGGAGGTAGAGTACCTGGGTCATTTGATGTCGTCTGACGACGTCAAGGCGGACCCTCAGAAGATCGCAAGCATGTTATCCTGGCCGCGTCCCTAAACTATACGAGCATTGAGGTGCTTCTTGGGCCTCACAGGCTACTACCGCCGATTTGTGAAAGATTATAACAAGATTACCCGACCTCTCACCCAGTTGTTACAGAAAGACGCCTTCATTTGGCAATACGAGGCAGAGGCAGCATTTCAGGCACTTAAGGGGGCCATGACGTCTACTCCAGTCCTGGCACTCCCAGATTTCACCAAGGAGTTTGTGCTGGAAACCGACGCTTCCGGGGTGGGCATTGGTGTGGTATTGATGTAGGAGGGCCGACCCTTAGCCTTCTACAACAAGGCGCTGGCTCCTCGCACACTGGGCTTGTCCACCTATGAGAAGGAAATGTTGGCTATCATCCACGCGGTGGCTGTGTGGCAGCCATACCTGCTAGGCTGACATTTTAAAATTCGCACCAACCACCAAAGCTTGAAGCATTTCCTGGATCAACGGGTCTCTTCTCCTCTTCAACAAAAGTGGGTCACCAAGCTTTTGGGTTATGATTATGAGATTACCTATCGGCGAGACAAAGACAATGTAGTGGCTGATGCCTTAGTTATCAAGGCGCGCGCCTGAGGCGCCGAGCGCAGACCGCCGCGCCTCAGCACGGCTGAGGCGGGCGATGTGCCCCAGGCGCGCCCAGGCGCTCCTCAGGCGCGCCTGAGCCTTTCAAGTGTTGAGACTATATTAGCCAGCAGAACACGTGTGTGTGGGACCGCATGTTTGGGCTTTCCCCACCGCGTTCCTGGTCTGGGTGTTGACCCCGGTGGGCCCCCTTGTGTGGCGGAGTATCCCCGCGGTCCTGTGGTTGGGGTTAGTCCCACATCGCCTGCAGTAGGCGATCCTTTGTGTTCATGTACCCCCGTCCCCCCTTACCATAACCTCGGGGTTTTGGGAAGATGTGTGGTGACGGGTGGTTTCCACATGGTATCAAAGCCAGGTTGTCCTGCTGCGGGGGTGTGTTGAGACTATATTAGCCAGCAGGACACGTGTGTGTGGGACCGCATGTTTGGGCTTTCCCCACCGCGTTCCTGGTCTGGGTGTTGACCCCGGTGGGCCCCCTTGTGTGGCGGAGTATCCCCGCGGTCCTGTGGTTGGGGTTAGTCCCACATCGCCTGCAGTAGGCGATCCTTTGTGTTCATGTACCCCCGTCCCCCCTTACCATAACCTCGGGGTTTTGGGAAGATGTGTGGTGACGGGTGGTTTCCACATCAAGGTTTTATTTTTATTTTGATATCGGCAAAAACATGATCTTAGACGCACCCGAGACACCCCATAGGCGCACGTGGACGCCAAATTCGCTGAAATTGAGCGAATTGGACGCCCAATTCGCTGAAATTGAGCGAATTGGGCGCCCAATTCGCCCAATTCGCTGAAATTTTTCGAATTGGGCGCCCAATTCGCTGAAATTTTTTCGAATTGTGCGCCCAATTCGCTGAAATTTTGCGAATTGGGCGCCCAATTCGCTGAAAAAATCAGCGAACTGGACGCCCAATTCGCTGAAAATCAGCGAATTGGCTGCCCAATTCGCACAATTTCAGCGAATTGGGTGCCCAATTTGCTCAATTTCCTATTTCCACAATTTTGCGCCTCACGTGCCTGCGCCTTGCGCCTAGGCTCCAGGGGACCTTTGCGCCTCGGTGCGTCTTGCGCCTTTGATAACTTAAGCTGACGCGCTCTCTCGCCTTCCTGAAGGTACTGTTGCTCACATCATAGGGCCACTGGTGGATTCTCTGGATGATATACAGGAGGAAGTGATGCGAACTTCCGCTTTACGCACCATGGTGGAGGCTTTGCGACGCGGTGAGACCGTGTACTCCGGCTATCACCTTCAGAATGGCCGCCTCTACCATCATGGCCGAGTGGTTATTCCTCCGGACTCAGCATGGGAAACCGTGATGATGCACGTGTTTCATTCTTCACCGACCGGCGGCCACGCGGGAGTGCTCTGTACCCTTCAGCGGGCGCGCGCAAATGTTTTTTGGCCCTGCAGATCTTCGTGACATACAACAGTTTGTGCGACAATGTGAGATCTGCTAGCGTCAGAAGTACGAGACGACCTCGCCGACAGACTGCTTGTGTCTCTCGAGATTCCGCAGCATATTTGGGATACATTGTCGATGGATTTCATTGACGGGTTGCCCAAGTCCCAAGGGAAATCCGTGATTCTGGTGGTGGTTGACAAACTCTCCAAGTACGGCCACTTCCTTGCTTTGAGTCATCCATATACGGGCGAATCTGTCGCCACTCTTTTTACTCGGGAGATTGTCTGCTTGCATGGCCTGCCTCGTGCTATCATCTCTGACCGGGACCCCACCTTTGTGAGCACTTTTTGGCAAGAACTATTCTGGCTGCAAGGGACATGTCTACGTTTCAGCACAGCACATCACCCCCAAACGGACGGCCAGACGGAGGTCTTAAATCGGGGCGTGGAGACCTATCTCCGTTGTTTTGTTATGGACTAGCCTCGGACATGGCCGGGGTGGTTGCATTGGGCCGAGTATTGCTACAACACTTCCTACCACTCCGCCAGCAAGATGACCCCGTTTGATGTTGTTTACGGACGCCCTCCTCCTACTCTGAGCAGCTATGAGCCGGGCAACACGACCATGCCGGCGGTTGATCGGGCGCTTCGTGACAGGGATCGCATGTTAGCAACCCTGCGTGAGAACCTTCGCCTTGCCCAGAATCGCATGAAGGTTCAGGCGGGCAAGCATCGCAAGGAGATGAAGTTTGCAGTGGGCGACGAATTGTTTCTCAAGCTCCAACCGTACCAACAGTTGTCAGTCGCTCGTCGTCTGAATCAGAAGTTATCTCCCCGGTATTACGACCCCTTTCGTATACTTAGCAGGGTGGGGCCGGTGGCTTACAAGTTGGCACTACCTACGGGTTCCCGCATTCACCAAACTTTTCATGTGTCCTTGCTCAAGCAGAAGGTTGGTGCCAATGTCCAACCGAGTGCTGTTCTAGCAGAGGCTACCAGTGCGGGCGAGCTCCGCCCACTTCCGGAGGATGTTGTGTTGCTCCAGTGGAAACGACGAGGCGCTGAGTACCGCCCCGAGCTCTTGGTCAAGTGGAAGGACCTCTCGGCAGCGCACAATTACTTGGTGGATTTGCTGGAATTCAAAGAGCTTTACCCCAACTACCACCTTAGGGACAAGCTGGTTCTTGATGAGGAGGGGAATGTTACGCTGCCATTACGCTTCTCAGGGCATCAATATGTTCGTAGGCGCAAGAAGTCAACAAGCAACAACGGGGCTGAACATCTGGTTCAGCCCCCACTCAGTGAACCGGTCGGTCGAGGCTGAACCAACGTGTTCAGCCCCTTTTGGAGGGGCCGACCGGCCCCTCCTTGGCTCAGGTATTTATACCCGAGCTGCCCTCTTGTGGAGGCATGCAAAATATCTCAAGGTATTTCCCTCTTCTTTCCTCCTCAACCCTAATTCTATAGTTTTCCCCTTTAGATCTCTTTCTCCCCCTTCTTCTTCCTATCAGATTGCGACTTTGGCGATCATGGAGTGATCTCTGCTTCGGTGGAGGAGAAGATCCAGGTACCGATGATCGTGGTGAGGAGGAGGGTAATCCCTGGAGGCGACCTTGGCGTGGATCTCTTGTGCTTTAGAGCGTCACAAGGGCTAGACTACCGGCTCTTCTTCATGGTTGCAGATTATCCTTCAGTTTTATTTTCCATAAGAGTTTCCCAAGCTTGTTAATACAAAAGAAATTGTGGATTTGTGTTTGTCGTTATGATTGTTGTTGATACCGTTTACTTGTGATTCTAACACAATGGGTGTGTCCAATGCACCATGATTTGATCGACCGATCGGCCCTCTCGATTGAGAACACATGTAATTGTGACGAGCTATGGAAGGAAGTTTGGTAGGGTGACCTCAGGAGCCAGTGGAGGGAAAGTCGCTTCAGCCTGATGGTTTCTAATAACCTATTTTAGCTGAGACGTGAACCATCAGGTGGATGCGGCTGGCAAGTGGGAGGCGGAGGTGCCGAGGTGGTAAGCCATGGTTCCAAACTGTGGGATAATCTTAAATGAACCATAAAACTTGGCTGCAAGCTTCGAGTGATTTCGTTGTGCCGCCGAAATTTGGCAATGCGGCCTGAGCTTGACTAACATGAGGAACCCTTCAGTAAATTGCACATCCCTGCGGTGATGTTTGGCAAAAGCAAATAGTTGGTCCTTCGCACGCTGAAGATGATGGCGCAAACAGAGGTGTATGGAGTCACGATCACAAAGCAAATCAGCTAGCGCCTCCACGCGACGTTAACGGACTAACCTGGGAGATTGCGGGCGAGGGATGGTTAATGTGCCTGTTTAATACATGTGATATATATCGACAAGTAATGAGAAAGTATTATCCACAGGGATTCTGTATCAAATTGCGATGCAGCTAACTTAAATAAAGACAATTGATTAATTTGGATTTAATTCTATGTACAAGAAAATGATAAAATAAACAACTAATGATCTATTATAAAATTCTAAAAATAAACGGTTGAATTTTAAATTAAAATTATTGAGATTTATAGTTATGGCATAACATGAACATTAACTAAAATTAATCACGAGTGAAATGATATAATTTTATAAAAAAAATTGTATAATTGAAGACGAGATTTCCCAAGCACGTCGAAACCCCTTGATTCGTGCGAATTGATCATAATTCCCTAAGAATTGACAAGTCATGGACCGAACATATCTAGAATGACAGTAAAAGCTTAATTTAATTTTGTTTCTGATACTAACATAATCAGAAGTCTCTTTTTGATGAAGTTATTAGAAAAGCCCATGTAAAAGGCCCATTTGATGACCCATTTTTCCTCCTCCTTCTTTAGTCCCACATCATGTATATGATTTATTCTTCTCTCTTCTCTCCTATATATTTGTATTCTCTTCTTGTATTTACATACTTGAATAATACATACAAGCTTTGGGCACTTCCAACATGGTATCAGAGGCAGATTGCGTCTAGTTGCGAACTGCCCTCTTTTCTGTCCGCCCGGTCTCCTGCGGACTGCCTTCCTGCATCCGCCTCTCTGCGGACTGCCCCTCTGCATCTGTCCGCTCGGCGACCCTGCGGACTGCCTTCCTGTCCGCTGCGGTCTCGTGCGGACTGCCTGCCTTCCTGCATCCTCCTCTCTGCGGACTGCCCCTCTGTTTCTGTCCGCTCGGCTATCCTGCGGACTGCATTCCTGTCCGCTCCGGTCTCGTGCGGACTGCCCTTCTGATTCTGCTCCTCTTCTCTCCCTCCGTGGTTCCACCCTCCTCAGGCTTCTTATAGCCATCTTCTGATCTGACTCGTGGGGCCCACCTCTCTCTATCCGCTCCGGACGATCATTCCTGTCCGCTGCACTCTGTTTGTGTCCGCTCGAGCCTCTTTGCTCGCGGACTGCTCCCTCTAGCTCGCTCTATTTTCTGTCCGCTCGAGCCTCTGTGCTCGCGGACTCTCTCTCCGCTGCGGCCTGCTCCTGTCCGCTGCGGGCTCTCCTTGTGTCCACTGTGCGCTCTTCTCTTGCTGCGACCTCTGCCGCGACCTGCCCCCAGATCGCCGCGACCTCTGCCGCGACCTGCCCCCAGTTCGCCGCGGCCTCTGTCGCGGACTGCTCCAGCTCTGCTCTCAACAGCTGCGATCTGCTCCACTGCGCTGCTACCTCTTCCAACTCGCCGTGACCTCCTCTCGCGGACTGCGCCTGTTCGCCGCGGCCTCACTCAGTTCGCCGCGACCTCCAGACCGCCGCGCCCTCCAGACCGCCGCGACCTCCAGACCGCTGCGGGCTCTCCTTTCTCCCACTGCTTGCCGCGCGGTTTGTTCTCTCCGAGCCCTGCTGCTCCTCAGTCGCCATGTCCTCCAGCGACTCCACTACCGCTCAACCCCCTGCCGACCACGTGGCTCCTCTCGAACTCCGCGATGAGCTTCGGATTACTACTATTTCTCTCTCTGGCAAGACCAACTTCATTCCCTGGGTCCACTCTGTCCGCCGGGTCTTACAGGCCAAGGGTCTTGCCCGTCACCTTACCCAGGGCCCACCAACTCCTCCTACTGATGATTGGCTCCGCAATGACGGTCGTGTCCAGACCTGGATCCTGAACTCGGTCGAGGGTGAGCCGTACCAGATGATCATGTATCATGAGACCGCTAAAGCCATGTGGGATGAACTTCATTCGTTGTACTCCGGGAAGGACAGCCTTCAGCACCTTTTTGACATGCTCACTGATCTTCAAGCCTTGGATGTTGGCAAAGCTCTGGACATGACCTCCTTCGTGGCCCGTGCTAAAACTCTCACGGAAGCCTGGATTCAGCACCAGCCCGCGACTACTGATCTCGCTGCCCAACGCGCCCAGAAGGAGGCTGTTTGTATTGCTATGATTATGGCTCGCGTCCCGCCACACCTGCACAGTATTCGGGCCCAGGTTCTGGCTTCACCCACTACCCCTTCCTTCTCTGATGTCTGCTCGATGTTACTTCGTATACCACCTCCACCGGAGGCTCATGCACCACCCTCGCCGGCCCTTCTTCAGCAGGCCCTTCCTCCTTTACTTCCACAACCCTCTTTTCCTCGGGGTGGCCGTACGGGCTCCCGTGGGCGGGGCCGTGGTGGCCGCGGACGGCCCAAGTGCACCTACTGCGGCCGGGATGACCATACTGAAGCCGTCTGTCATAAGAAACATGGCTACCCCCCTCGCCCGCCTACTGCTGCTGTTACCGATAACTCTCCTCCGACTGGTATTGTCTCCACCTCCACTGCAGGTACTGCCTGCCTCTCTTCCAGCTCTCGCTGGATCCTGGACTCGGGATCCACCCACCACATCACTTCCATGCAGCCGCCCCAGTTCTCTGCTGCTCACCCCCCGTCTATTACTGTGGCCAATGGTGCGCTTGTCCCGGTCTCCGGCTGCGCGGATCTCCTCCTTCCTCCCTCTCTCTCTCTTCGCTCCGTTCTTTATGTGCCAGCCTCGCCTTTTAATTTACTCTCTGTTGGTCGTCTTACTACTGATATGAATTGCGTTATCACCTTCACCTCTTCTGGTTTTTTGATACATGATCGGCAGACGCGGATTACCATTGGTAGGGGTCGGCTGCAGAACGGGCTCTACCTACTCGATGTCTCTCCCACATCCCTTTTCTCTGTTTCCTCGTCTGATTGGCATTGTCGGCTTGGGCATGCCCCTCTACCTATCCTCCAGAAGGCGCTTCCAGACATCTCTCTTCCTGTTTTTAAATGTGATTCTTGTATTATTGGCAAACAGCCTCGCTCTTCTTATCCCGCTCATTGTACTAGGAGCTCTGCTCCGTTTGATTTAATACATTCTGATATTTGGGGACCCTATAAAGTTTCTAGCATTTCTGGTTATCGTTATTTTATCACATTTATTGATGATTACTCTCGTACTACTTGGTTGTATCTCCTGCATGATCGCTCTGAGCTTCCTCGTGTCTTTCAGGCGTTTGTGTTAGAGACTCGTACACAATTCTCTACCATCATTAAAACTTTCCGCTCTGATAATGCCCTGGAATATACTAGCCACGAGTTTGCCACTCTTTGCGCAAACTTCGGTATTGTTCACCAGACCTCTTGTCCATACACCCCTCAACAAAACGGGGTCGCCGAACGCAAGAACCGCCACTTGCTCGATGTGGCTCGCTCTCTCATGCTTCACATGCACGTTCCCAAAGTCTTCTGGAACTTTGCGGTGTCCACTGCATGTTTTCTTATCAACCGTCTCCCCTCTCCCGTTCTCCAGAACGCTACCCCCTTCAACCTTCTTTTTCCCTCCACACCCGCCTTCCCCCTCACCCCCCGGGTTTTTGGATGTACCTGCTTTGTCCATAACCTGGGCCCCACTCTTGACAAACTGGATCCCCGTGCGGCCAAACACATTTTTGTCGGCTACTCTCGTACCCAAAAGGGCTATGTTTGCTACTCTCCGATCACCCGGAAGGTCTCTGTTTCGGCTGATGTTACTTTCCGGGAGGATCAACCCTTCTTCCCTCCTCCTTTGCCACCACTTCTACCACCACCTCCTACAACACCCTCCCTCCCCCGGCCGGTGATCCACGTCCACTCACCTCCCACCATCCTTACGCCTCCTCCCACCATTGACCCTCCTCGACCCCCCGTTATTCCGGTCTATGCTCGTCGCCCTCTTCCTCCCGTTGCTCCTCTGCAGTCGGCTTCGACCTCGGCTTCTCCGTGTTCTGCTGCTCCGGTGTCGGCCTCTACCGCTCATCCAATGGCGGACTATGTTTCTCTCCATCGCCTCTCTCCACCTCTTCAGACCTTGGCTACTTCGCTCTCCTCGGTCTCTATTCCTACTTCTGTCCAGGATGCTCTTCAACATTCTGGGTGGCGTGCGGCCATGGAAGAAGAGATGGCTGCTCTTTGGGCCAACCAGACTTGGACCCTGGTGCCCCTTCCTTCCGGCCAGAAACCCGTTGGGTGCAAATGGGTTTTCGTCATTAAACATGCTCCTGATGGGACCATTGATCGCCTCAAAGCTCGGTTGGTTGCTCGTGGCTTCACCCAGCAACCGGGGCTGGACTATGACGAGACCTTCTCTCCGGTCGCTAAGCTCAACACGGTCCGCATTCTCCTCTCTGTGGCTGTCCATCGCCAGTGGCCCTTGTTTCAACTCGACGTCAAGAACGCTTTCCTGAATGACGACCTTCAGGAAACGGTTTACATGCAACAACCTCCCGGGTTTGAGACCACGGGGGAGTCACGGGTTTATCATCTTCTCAAATCTCTATATGGTCTCAAACAATCCCCTCGGGCATGGTTCGACAAGTTCAGCAAAGCTCTCCGGGACATTGGCTTCACTCGCAGCTCGGCTGACTTCTCATTGTTTACTCGCCACCAGGTCACTGGTACGGTTCTCCTATTGGTATATGTCGACGACATCATTATTACTGGCAGTGACTTGGACGACATACAGGCCGTTAAGCTACATCTGAGCTCTGTCTTCCAAACTAAAGATCTGGGTCCTCTTCGGTACTTCCTCGGTCTGGAAGTGGCCAGACGGTCAGATGGGTTGGTTCTCTCTCAGCGCAAATATTGCCTGGATCTTCTTCATGATGCAGGCTACTCTGGTTGCAAACCTATTAACACTCCTATGAATGCAAATCACAAAATATGTGCTCAGGGCTCAGATTCTGATTCGCTTCTATCAAATCCAGAATATTACCGTTGTCTAGTTGGGAAGCTTATCTACCTAACAGTTACAAGACCTGATATATCTTTCGCTGTGGGACTTGTGAGTCGCTATATGCACTCTCCTCGAAGCTCTCATCTCCAGGCTGTGGAACACATTCTCAGATATCTTAAGACAGCTCCTGGCCAAGGACTTGTATACAAAACCTCATCTTCCATTCCTACACTAGTGACATACTCTGATGCCGACTACGCTGGCTCCCTCGACGATCGACGATCTACTAGCGGGTTTTGCACCTATTTTGGAGGACATCTGATTACTTGGCGAAGCAAGAAACAAGCAGTGGTTGCTCGATCCTCAGCAGAAGCAGAATATCGGGCAATGACTGCTGTGGTCTCTGAACTCACATGGATTGAGAGTCTCCTTACCGACCTTGGAGTTAAACTACCTTCACCAGCTCTCCTCCTATGTGACAGTCAAACTGCCATACATATTGCTAAAAACCCGGTCTTCCATGAAAGAACGAAGCATATTGAGGTAGATTGTCATTTCATCCGAGAGAAAGTCCACATGAAGAAGATCGAGCTCAAGCATGTTCCGGGTACTGAACAGGTTGCTGACATCCTCACCAAAGCTCTACCTAGTACCCTCTTCTATCAGTGCCTATCCAAGCTTGGCGCATACGACTTGTACGCTCCAGCTTGCGGGGGAGTATTAGAAAAGCCCATGTAAAAGGCCCATTTGATGACCCATTTTTCCTCCTCCTTCTTTAGTCCCACATCATGTATAGGATTTATTCTTCTCTCTTCTCTCCTATATATTTGTATTCTCTCCTTGTATTTACATACTTGAATAATACATACAAGCTTTGGGCACTTCCAACAGAAGTGAATCCAAAATCTAGTGCTCTTCTGAAATTATTACATCGCCATGTCTTTTGCTTTACCAAGGCTGTCTTATTCTGACTTTTGATTATGTTCAATAAGAAAAATCTTATACTCAAAAATTCAGTTTATCACAAGATTTGCTTATATTTACCAATGTCCAAGGAATTTATTGGAAAAAGCATTAACTAACTTTATGTTTACGAATTCTATCTTTTATGTTTTTCTTATGAATTCAATAAAGATGGAATGCTGAAAATTTAGGAACGATAGATAAATTATGGAATAGTTTATTAGATGAATGATAGGAATGACATTTAGTTAACATTTGGTAGTTGAAAATTTAGTTTCCGTTTGACGCGGCGGCGTCGGTCCTGAATGCGGTGGTTATGAACCGTCGTTTGTGATCACCTAATGTACGTCATCCATTTTTATATTCAAAATTAATAATATTTTTTTGGTGGCGGTCATAACCGTTGTCATGTCAAACATATATTTTATGGAGTTTTTCTCCAAACTCACCGGAGCAAAAACGCCGTGCCGAACGGAACCTTAATTAGTTGTTAGTGGATCACATTAACAATTTAGGCAACATTCAACATCAATGAGTGAAGAAAACTAAATTATATGTGATTGGGATGATGTTGTTTTAGGTGCTGTAACTCTTAAAAGCAGTAATGCTTCTAGTGCAGGTTACTAGGGATTGTGCCCTTCGGGAGTGGGTACTTGATGAAACTACTGAGAACATGCACAGGAATTTTGGATCTGGATATCCAGGAGGTAAGTGATATCTTTGCACAATGTACCATAATATGAATAATGATAATGATAATAATATGCATTGCTTGGTCTACATGTATAAAACCAGATCCTGAAACCAAGGCGTGGCTGGACCATCACAAGCATTCAGTTTTTGGATTTCCTACATTGGTGCGCTTTAGTTGGGGAACCTGCACCCCGTACCTAAAGAAAGGCATTGAAGTTGTATGGTAATTTTTTCTTAAACCAAATAAATTTTAGGCTTTCCATGACAGTTCAATCGATACAGTCGACAAATTTTGAACCTATGAAGCACGGATACTTCCCCGAAGGCATCGTACCCGTACCGGATACGTATCCGGTACCGGTACGTATCCGATACTCGATGGATACACTGATATGGACATTTGGACATAGCACATCATTCTGCATATTGTGATAAGAGTTTATTTTCTAGAGTAAACAAAAATTGGCTCTATGCTAGGAAGCGTTGGTACGTCCAATTAAGTTGTGTATCTGTACCGCGTATGTTTCTGGTACTGGTACGTTTCTGTTATAAGTACGTGTATTGAATGTGTTAATACGACACACGTTATTAACAAAATGACTAACTTGTTTTTAGACTAACCGAAGATTGAAAATGTTGATCTCTAATAATGAAAAAGAAGAAAAAAAGACTGATGAGTAAAATCAAGTTGCATTTTATTTTTTTTGGTTAAACATATAAGCTGTTAAATTTTGTAATTTTATGAATGATTAATATTTGAAAACTTCATGTTATGATTCATTGATTTGTGGACTTGTACTTCAAGTTATGATTTATGTTTGATGTTTCGAGTACTATTTATTGCACTTTCTATCCTAGCTTTGAACTATGCAGTCGACAATTTTCTCAATAATGCAGCCGATTCAGACGATACTTTTCTCAACGACGTGGTCGATACTTTTCTCAACAATGCAGTCGATAAAGAACTTGAGTTTGAACTCAATGCAGTCAACAAAACACTTAATATTTTGTCTATGCACCCGGCATTTTACTTGGATAATTTCTTATTTCTCCATTTTATTTTTGTTAATTGTAGAAGCTTCCCCCATGATAGTGACGTGTCTAATATATGATTATGACAGAGGTCAACATGAATTTTGCTCTTTGAGAGATTACAAGACAAAACTCTATTTTGGTGACCATAAGTCTAACAATACGTTAGTCATACACTTTAGTTCTACCTGTCACACCAAAACAAAACAGTTCATTAAATACATGATGTTTATTGTTATTTTTTGTCTCATAGACGTTGGAGAATCATCAAAGGGGAGCCTTGACGCACCGGTTGAGGTGTTGTCGCGTGACCTTGAGGTCACGGGTTCAAGTTCTGGAAGGCTCTTGCTGTGCGGGGATGCTTTGTGCACCGAGCTGCCCTGTTTTTAAAGTACACATTGGACAATCACTTAGCCATAGACTTGACTTCTTATGCCGGAGCTGTGAAATTAAAATGCAAAAGTTGGTATCGGAGTCTGGTATTTCAAAATTGAAAATCATTAGTTGACAAATTGTCATTTTGTCTCAGGGAGTCCGAAGAGGTTGAGGAGAGCTCCGCGAGCAACGGGAACGGCAAGCGACAATTGAAATTATCGAGATTAGGATTTTCTGGGTGCAGCAGGAGGACTGAGGATATTGAATCCAATGGCAAAGGCCGTTCTAAATTCTTCCAAGCTCGTAAGCTCGAGTTACTCGCTCATTTCAATTGACTCTATTCCCATCCTCTATTGAAAAACAGAGACATTATCCATACTAATTTATGAAAGCACGCGGAGCTTGAATGCAACAAATTCATGTAGACAGAATTTTTGATCTTCATGCAGAGTTTGCATCTGCTGCACATCTCTGCAAACTGTAACGGTCAGAAATTCGTATTCCGTGTACCCAGGCATCTGCATAGGCTCTCTCCTTTCAGGTGGAAGGATTTTATTCCCCACAGACTTAGGCTTTGTTTGGTTCGGTGTTTGGAGCGGGAGGCGGGAGGAGCTCGAAATGGAGGAGGGTGGGGGGAGTCCGCAGCTCGAAATGGAGTGGTTTGCTCCATTTCTCAGGACGCGGCGGGAGGAGATGCGGCAAATGCCGCCGCCGGGCGTTTGGTTACCCGCCTTGCAGCGGCGTTTGCCGCAAACGCGTCCTCCAAACGGCGCGCCAAATGAAGCCTTAGTTCTTTTATGTTAACAATTTTTAAGGATGGTGTGCATACGAGAAAGCCTGACAATGTTGTTTTCCACTTCGGCTGAGTGCAAATTAGGAGATTAAAGGCCCCAAATGTGTTTTAGGTCTCAAATTTTAACTTTTGAATTCCTTGCATTTTTTTCCCTTCCATTTGATTTTTTAAAAGATTTTCCAAAATACATTATATATATATTTGAATGTATCTGAGGAGTATAACATTCGGATTTTTTTTAAAAAAATTTATATTACTTCATTTAATGAACTTTTTAATTATCAAATAAGATAAGATTAATTAAAACTAAAAATCGCATAAAATAAAATTAATTAAAAATGCATAAGGTAAGAATGGCCGGCCGTCGGCGGCCTGCCCTGCTCGTTCGTCGCCGGACAACTCCCTTCATGTTCATCGGTCTTTCCAGAAATCAAAACGCAAGGCATTCTCGAAATCTTCACAATACTTTTCAGGAAATTCGTCGACATGACTCCCACCGACAGAGAAGAAGACATTGTTGGCTATCTTCACACCTTCATCTTTTCTGGCGCCCATATAGCCATGGCCCCTGTGGATGTTCTGGCATTTGCCGGCAATCAAAATGCTCCCCGAACTTTCCTATATTGCTTGAAGTTGCGGATGAGTTTGTCAGAATGGAAGGTCGGGAGAACCCTCTTTATCTTCAATGCTGCAAAGTTGTCGCCTGTCGGCAACCTGCTCCCAAAACTGGAGATTTCCCTTGGAGATTTCCCTTGGAGATTTTCCGGGCATACCCCATTGTTGTTGATTTGGTTTGGGAAATCACATGAGTTTATCAACAGAAAGCACATCTCATCCACCTATTCATCAGCTATGTTGCTTTCTGGAACATATATGGAGGGAATTCAAAGATCAGGCGGCAGCAGGAGTACATCCTTTCCTCCAAATAGAGCATGTGCAGATGCAATCGTTTTTTTTATTTTGTATCGGGAAGAATCAGGAGGGAGTGAGGAGTATTTTGAGCGAAAATTTATTGACAGATAATGATCGTGAGATCCTACGACCCACATTAATTGAAATTTTTTTAATCATAGCTTTGCAAGAGTACCTTACTTTTTTTTAATATAGTATAGATATGGGTTTGGAATATATAAGTTCAAAATTTTTAAGATTAAAAAAGCTTAAGTTGGTTCTCCCACAATACATATCGGAATTAGACAAATAATATATGCTTTTTATAGCCAAGAACGAGATCTACAACTTTCATGTTGAATATTTTTCAAAAAGTTGTACGGTTTAGCCGGAATCTGACCAGCAAATTTTGAAATTCCACAATGCATATCGGAATTAGGCAAATAATATATTCAAGCAATCCTTAAATCATATAGTAAACTTAAAAACATATATTTTGATTTTGGGGTGATGGAGAACACCTATTCACACACGTGTATTTTCTTAGGAGGCGGTGATTCGCTCTTTATTCGGGCAATCCGAGCCCACTGATGTGTCTGGACGATCGTTCTGAGTATTTTTTTATATATTATTTTATTTGTTTCGAGTTGTAATTAATACCTGATTGAATCGGACAATATGAGCCGTTCGATTTGGGCATCGTAGCTCAATTATATTGTCATGTCTATAGGTCTTGCTAGTGAAAGAATATTCCAAAAATGTTTCTTCCTCGCTTTGGCTTCAAACTTAATCAAGATAGATTACAATTATTCAAAATATAGCAAACTCGTTCAAGTAACATAAAAATGTTGGAACAAAGATCGACACTCTCTGTGTGAGAATAACAAATTCGGGAATGTCACTAATTTAAAATAGCAGTCTTCGTAATGAGCAAGCATAGGTGAATGCGTTACAATAAATGTTGGAGCTTGATGAATTGAATGTGTTAATGAAGATCAGCAGTGTTAGAAACTGAACATTGCTGTCAATGATAGCAGTTACTGCTTTGTGTTACCTATCAATGATGGACGGGCTGCGTGTACTCTTCGGGTCATGGATCACATATTCACCTGCATGTATTATAGGTTACTTGGAAATGGTACTGCCGACGGTTACTCTAATATGATTTTTGAGCAAGGAAGGCATCAGATTTGTGAACTTTCTTTTTCTCATGATAGTTGTTCAAATCAATTGCTTCTTGGACCTATATGTTGTATATAGGTGTAAAGATAGATTAAATACATACTAATATTTGTTCTCAAATCAAAGACATGTTAAGCAGGATATGTCGAAAGGAAAGACAAGCAGGAGACAACAAATAAAATGAGATCAAGAACTTAAGATTTATTCTGAATTGGATGTGAAAATTTCATCTATTTTTTTAGTTATTCAAACCTAATATTTTATTTATAAGGTTATGTTATCTCTGATCTTATTCTATGAAATAAAAAAATTGATTAGAAATAGAAAAATAAGAAATGAGAAATAAGATTAAAAACGACAATAAATATTAGACGAAAAAGCCGATTCTTATTATTCTTTAGGAGCGGCAGAAGAGGGAGCCGCGAAACCCTAACTGGGCCGTGCTATAAATAATAAACGAGAAAGTCGATTCTTTAAGGAGCAGCGGGCAGAATTCGACGAAGACAACGACTGAGCGGCGGAAGAGGAGAATTCAGCGAACATGCAGATCTTCGTGAAAACCCTTACTGGGAAGACCATTACCCTTGAGGTCGAGAGCAGCGACACTATCGACAATGTGAAGGCGAAGATTCAGGATAAGGAAGGTGATCCAGATTTGCTCTTTCTCGCTCTTTCGTTTAATCTAGGGTATCCGATTGAATTCAACATATATTGATCGTTTTTTGAGTTTCCTGCAGGAATTCCGCCGGATCAGCAGCGCCTGATCTTTGCAGGGAAGCAGCTTGAGGATGGAAGAACCCTTGCTGATTACAACATACAGAAAGGTATGGTGTTAGTTTTAATTTCAAGCGCGAGGGCCCCCTTTTTATAAATATATATTATCTTATATGAGGGTTTTCCAGAATCAACGCTGCATTTGGTCCTGAGGTTGAGAGGTGGAATCATCGAGCCCTCTTTAATGGCCCTTGCCAGGAAGTACAACCAGGATAAAATGATCTGCCGCAAGTATGTTTAATTCCTACCTCGCTTCCTCTTTTCCCACCGATTGTTATTGGTTCGGAACATTTCTTTCAGTTCTTTTCTTGTTTTCAATATTCCTAGTTGATTTGCTAGATCTATGGTGGACATATATTTTTTCTTTGGTGACAGCTGACTGTCTCTGCGGGTGGTGCATTTATTCTATTAAATTTTAGAATGCGTTAAATTACAAAGTATATTGTAGTATGTTTTTCTGCTATCCAATGCTGATTGCAAGTTGAGAAATGCGACAATACAATGTTGATACCCCTCGATGCTTATGATTAATTTTAAGTGTTTGATCGAATACCTATGATTCTTGCTTGATTGCTGCTCTTAGGAACCATATCTCTATATTTAATCCCGTACAGCATCCAAATCACCAATATACCTCATTAAAGCACAATTCTATATTTCTATGACATTGATCTTGAAACCCTTTATGCAGACTAGATCATCCATTGTCATCATTAAAACCATGGTTGCATATCTCTTTCCACCTATTTATCATCACTAGTGCCAAGTGGCAGTAAATGAACAAATATGCTTTAAAGTAGTTCCATACTTTCTCAATAAATATTTTTATCTGTTCATATGTATATATATATATTATATTTAAAGCAATGTAACAATCTCCTCGCTCGAGTCATGAATTTAATCGCATCCATACAATCTCATATCCTTAAAATTTGGATCGTTCATGTGTTGCAAAAATGAATCACGCATTCGCTTCTAAACCAATCCTCTATGACCTAAGCGCTCTCATTCATATCCCTCCCCATGCCGTTTCACACTCCCTTGTTTTCGCCTAAGATCTCCATAACCCCTGTATGCCACCGAAGATCTTCACCACCCTGTCCGCCGCTTGAGATCTCCACATCCCATGTCTGCCACCTGAGATATCCACACCCCTATCCCCCGCTTGAGATCTCCACACCCCTTGTTTGTTGCCTGAGATCTTCAAACCCCCTGTCCGCCGCCAAAAAACTCCAGACTCAAGGGGTCGCCGGACAATAAATCATAGGCTAATGAATCCGCGCATCTACAACGAATCACCTCCGGCAAAACACTCCCCGGCAAAGGCCTAGACTGCCAAGTTACTCACTGGCCAACAAGTCTCCTGCCAAGGAAACCGAGACCACGAACTTGGCTGGCACGACTCACCTGACGGATTTACCTCCTTAGAGATTTGCAGTCAATCCCATCAACTCTCCCATCTTTGATCTCATGACCCGAAATACACACAACACACTCCACATGTATCCTCTCTGCACCTACAATCTTCATTCATTCGTTTGTTTCATTCCTTGGATTTCCTGAGATGCAAGGTATCTCCTCTATTTAGGCCAACATAATATAGGATTGCTCCTTGATCCAAAATCCTTTCCTACTTGAATTTTTTGGTCCCAGTTTTTCATATTTTGCATTTTTACTTTGATGGATCTGATATGAGAAGTCTTTCTTTCATGGAAAATGTAGAATGTCATTCTTCTTACAACTTCTTTCAACCAAAAACATCATATTTCAAATATAGAAAACGTTCTTCCCAATGGAAGTTTAGAAAAGTTTTGTATTCTCATTTTATATTCTGACACAATAAACACTCAACAAGCTCTCAAGTACCAAGAAAGAATCATAGCTGATGTTTCCTTATTCAATAAAACTTATTTAGCCCCACCATTTCTTGACTGTTAACTTGAGACCAACGCAATGGCTTCTATTCGGCAACATCAAACAGATAATGATGTATTGTTTTGGACCCACGACGTGGGATCACATGCAAGCGTCACACTACGTCACACAAGGAGCCCAACTCATAGTCATGCTATCTTTTTTTATGTATTCACACTTTAATTTGTATTTGGAACTCTTGAATTTGGTTTGGCCCAACCGGTTATAGGCTGGGGTGGTTTTGTTTGTTTTTATGAAAGTATTATCCTAAAACCTCTCTCTCTCTCTAATTCTCTCTAGCTCTTTGCTTCTCTCGCCATCTCCAGCGCACGCCCACTCTTCCATAGCTTCCCTTGTTGCTCTCCCTCTCCGGCAAGATTGGTTCAAGGGAACTCAAGAAGGGTCGTGCCGAACTCCTACGAGACTTCTCCCTCGATCGTCCGCGTACTTGTTCCCAAATAACAACCCGTACTAACTTGGTATCAGAGGCACTGTCCTCCGCTGTTTCCCTACTACGTACGCCTCCTGCCGACGACGTCCCCGCCAATACTGAATGCCCGTCGTGGTCCCGACCTGCCAGCCCTGCCTGCTCCAGTGCGGTAACCCCATTGGCGATCTCATCTCCCTTCAGCAGAACGGGTCAATCGATGACTATCTTGAGTTGCTCCAGATGCTTGTTGCCCGTGCTTCCTCTGTTCTAGCGACACATAAGGGGACCTTGTTTATCATGGGTCTCCACAAGCGACCATGTTTGAATGTCGAGTTCCAGTCTCCTCCTGATCTCACGATTGCCTTGAGTTTAACACACGTTTGTGAGAAATGTCTGTTAATGGACTGCCCATATTTGGGGCTTCGCTCTAGCGAAGGACCTCCTGGGGGTTTTGGCCCTTTCCCCCAGTCGTCTCGCAGTGGAGCCGGCAAGGGAAAAGACGGGGACCGCCCTTCCGCCATTCGTCGATTATCAATGTTGGAGATGGTTGTTTGGCTTCTGTTTCAGCTATGACGAACCTTTCAGTAGTGGACATCTGTGTAAGCACCTCTTCTGGTTTGAGGTGGAAGGCTCCTTCGATGAGGACGTGAAGGAAGAGGATCTTGGGGACCTCAAAATCTCTTTTCATGCTATGGCGGACCCCCATTTCGGGAACACGATACAACTATTAATCTTCGTGGCATGTCATCAATTAACTGTGGCATATTGTCACAGTTCGTTGTCGTTGTTCAGAATATAGTATTAGTCTCACAGCATTTAGTATTATAGTCTCACAACGAGAAACTTATGCAGTCCCGTGCATTTAATTTAGATCTTGAGCCTCTCCATCTATAACTAATTGGTTTCCATCTATAACTAATTGGTTTCCATCTATAACTAATTGGTTTCCATCTATAACTAATTGGTTTCCATCTATAATCAATTGGTAATACAAATAGAACAAGTTGGACTATTTCTCTTCATCACTTCATGCACACTTCATGCATGAATCATTTCATTTTTTTTATTCTAAATCATAATTTACAAATCAATTCATTCAGCTCAGTTGGTGATGAGATCATGGGTTAAATGCTTCTTATCTAGGAGGTCTGGGTATCGAGCCCCAGCCTCAACACCTACTGTGTGGGAGACCCTATACGCACAGTGAAGTGGTTGGGTGCGTTGGACTGCAGTCCTGTAACGGGCGGCGCCGGAGCCCTTATGGATCCTGGCTTAGATGGGCCTGCGAGCAGGAATCTTATGAGACGATGTTCGAGGCTTACAGTTTGATATAATATTTTCTGGCCCCGTGCATGCATATGAAGTTTGTTTTATATCCATTATAGTTTCATCAAAATTATTTTTCTGTGGAAAAAAGAACAAAATGACATGATAATAACAAAGTTTGTATAGTTTGATATTAGGACATACCTTACAAAAAATAAAAATGATAGAAAAAACATACATCCTTATGGATGATGAATGTACACACGTTTATCTAGAAAACCATACATCCTTGTGCCGTTTGGATTTCAAGCTTGCGCTACAATTTTGTTTTATGCTTCTCTTAGCTTCCTTTAGATTAGAAATTATGTTTTGAGAAATATTGAATTTAAATAACCGTTGTCTATTGGTTATGTGCTGTTATATAA
>CM077147.1:343739-548460 GCA_039583875.1 Platanthera guangdongensis | reverse complement strand
TCAAGTCCCCTCCATTCTCAGTTCTGGTGATCATCGGAAAACATTCCCGGCCACCTCCAATAAATCTCCACCATCACCCTTCAAGATTCATTTGTTTTCATAGCCGAAAACACCTCTGGCCACCACCATCTCCGTACACCTTCGACCAGCCACCAACCCACCACCTTCGGCCACCCCAAACCAACCACCACCCTACCACCCTACATACTACCTCCCCACTACTCCACTACCCTACTAACACCACCACTCCATCTAATTTGGGCCTCATTCCTAAATTCTCGCCACCTCTCCCACTTCCCACTGTCCAACAATTCCTCTAAGCCTCATGTGGACATCCACCTCTCAACCGAACCCCACTCCATCACAGCATCAACCCACAACTGAAAACAGATGAAAAGGTTATTTTTTACATGGACCACCAGGTGGCACAAAACTGCATTTGTATATTCAGTTTCAAAAGAGTTTGAAAAATCATGTAAAGTTTAAAATTTTTTCAAACAGTAAATATCAACCGCCAATCTCTTGTGCAAATAGATTAATCACATTGATTAGCTTAAGAATATAAATCTAAGTTGCTTTTATTTTCTGCTATTTTTATGATTTGTTTGATTGCATCAATTTTTATAATAGTTTGTATGGAGGCAGGGTTAGATTGATTCCATTATTATTGATCAGTTTTTTTATTTTCCAGAGATGTCAATGTCAAAAGATGAGGTAGAACAATTGATGCAGGGTGGATATATAGTCCGATGAAAATTTGCTATCTAACCTTACATGTTATGCAAATCCCGACGGATTAAGCCACAGTTAGATAATAATTAAAACATCACACGCAGATGAGGTAGAACAATTGATGCAGGGCGAATCTATAGGCGGATGAAAATCTGCGACCTAACCCTACATGTTATGCAAATCCCGACAGATTAAGCCACGGTCTTAGTTATTAAAGGTGCAAGGCGCACTAAGGCGCAAAGGGGTCTTGGAGCCTAGGTTCAAGGCTCAGGCGCGCGCCTGACGAAGGCAAGGGGCAACCACATTCATTTAAAAAATAAGCATCAAACATTAGTTCATATTTTTGATCAGATTTTTCATATATTCTACTCACTAATCCTTCATTGCTATCATTTATATCTCTTATAATATATAATTAATGTGGTTACTTGCATCATATCTAAGTCTTAACACTTGATTTTGTTTCACAAACTCTAAATTATGAAAAACTATTGAGTTCTTACATTATTTTTTTATTTCTTTTGTGAAAAAGATTTGAGACAAAAATTGCTCTCAGACGTCCCTTTTATGTTCTCAAGGCGCAGAAATGGCGCAAGTCTCTGAGCCTGTTAAGCCTGGAGCTGTAGGCGCGCCTTTAACAATATAGGCCACAGTTAGATAATAATTAAAACATGTCACACAGATAAATTCACAGCAAGACAATATTTAATTTGGGCGAAACAAGCTTAGATTTTTCTCCGTATGTAGGGACAAAGCAAGAGCGTGTGACGAATAAACCCTGCAGATCACAGTAATAATTTAGGGCAAAATTCTACGATAATGTTTCTCCAAGCAAATATAAAATATCCAACTCAATAAGTAAATGCTGAAAATGATAAATCAATACAGCGAAATCTCATCAAATAGTGGGATGACCACGACACTGAGGAATCCGAAGTCCGAGATGCGTGTGCGACAATCCAAGGTGGAACCGGTGGCGTGGAAATGATGACGGTGGCTGTCCTCGATGATGGATGGTGGAATCAGATCGAAAATGGGTAGATCCGGCCATGTAGGTAGAGATTTGGGCGGGAAGGGTAGATCAGACAATAATAGATCGGATTCAGGCTGAAAATCCCAGATCAGGGCTGATCCGGAAGGGGGAAGATTAGGGTTTGTGGCTCCACGTGTAGGGGGGATGGTGGCTTGGACGGGTGAGGGTCTAGGATGGCGGTGGACCTGGGACGAGAGCAGTCGGGGGTGGCTAGGGATGGAGGGGAGTGGTCGGGGGGTGAATGGAGCAGGGAGGTCGACGGCTTGAAAGTAGGCCGGCTGGTGGTGCTGTGCAAGAGGGGAGGTTTGGACGGCCGGCGGTTTGCTGGGAGCGGTAATAGAGGGCGGCAGATGCAGAAGGAATAGTAGAAAAGAGGGCTAGGGTTAGGGGAAGGCTTGGGGAGAAAGATACCAACCTAGGAGTCGTCACTCAGGGTTTCATGGAATCGGCACCGTGGCGGGATTGCAGGAATCTGGGAATACAAATCTCCAAATTCTGCAATACCCTAATCAGCCCACCATCCTATTTATAATAAAATAAAGGCTAGTGTATCCTACCTTCGACGTCTATGATTGGTCGGAGGCGGGGCCACTCAAATACAATGATAATAGACCAAAAATACTAAAGTAAAGTATCAAATTGATTCGCAACGCGAATCCTGACGTATCTGCGTTGTCCGATCGTCGATCCGGGCACGCTATATATGGAAAGTCGTCAATTGACCTCGAACGGACCCAAAACTCGTCCTCCACTGCAGGTCCTCGTCGCTGTTCTAATTCCCTCAACCATGCTTACTTCCTCCATGGAACTAGGCAATCTTTGTTGTTGCTTGCACAAACATAAACACTTCTATTAGGAGGAATTTAATTTGGGTGGTTGGTAAATGCAATTTGAGGGTGCATGCAAATCATTCAGGATTTGATAATTCTCTTCTTGCATATAGAGTATAGAATAATGTTAGATTGAGTTTAATAATGGCTCAATGATTGTCTGCTTAGGATTTTAATATTGGATGGAAACTAAGAGGGTTGGCATGAAGTTTTTACTGAAATTTTTGGTGTTTTGTTTTGCATTTTTTTTTTTTGAATTTTCAATGTCATGGTATGCGCTTTGATTGAAATTTTCTGTGGTTTGATTTGCAATTTTGGCCGAAAATTTTAGTGTTATCAACTTTTATTTAGATTACAATTCAGGATGCTTAACTCAATTTAGTATAAAAATATTTTGTATTTTAGTGGGATAAAGGATTGCGTGTTGTTGTATGCAGCGGGCTGCGCCAACAGGAGCATTTTGGCGATAATTTTCTCTCTTGCCGACTGTGGCTTATCACGGGAATAGCCCATCCACCGCAGCAATGGCTGCGCCGGTTTTCTTGTGGGAGCAGCCCGTTTGCGTGCAAATGAATTCTGTAGGGGAACCTCAAACATGGGCTAGCCAGTGCAAAAATGCGCCTGTTTTCTTGTGGGAGCAGCCCGTTTGCCTGCAAATGAATTCTGTAGGAGAAATGATCATGCTTGTTAACCATCCAATTAAACACTGCAGAACATGCTAAATCCCCCCCCCCCCCTAGTTTTCATTCTGAACAGCCCGCCACAGGACTATCATATCAACTGCTATGATCACTTAGTCGACAATGTCACACCTTACATGCTTATGCGAGTAGGTAGAACTTTAGAAGTCTTGCTGGTGTGAGTTGGACCAGAACTTTGGCACATGTATGCTATTGATTTTGCGCCACGGGGTGTCGTTTTGTCGACTTGTCCTGCAGTTGTCGGGAGGGAGACGATCAAAGGCTGCTTTCACTTGTAGTTTGCAATCGCAGACCTTCCCGATATGGCTTTGTGGTTCCGCTAAAGCAACAATTGTCGATGCAATCTACTTTCCTTTTCATGTTGTGGTAGGGACTTTGTTGCTTATGTCATCTCTCTTCGATTCTTTTCCTGTATGCTGGATTGTGTTTTTTTGCTGGAAGTTACAACAGAGGAAGGGGAGATCTTTGTGGATTGGAGGATATTAGTGTTGTTAAAAATAATGTGTTTTTACCTACTAAGGGCAAACTATAGACTCTTAAATGTCTTATCAGTTATTATCTCCGTTAAGTTAGATTTTTTTTATTAAACTGCCCATTTGATTAGGAAAATAATAGATGGAGAGAAGATAAATGACAAGAAATGATTTAGTTTTCATTTTAATAATTGTAAGTTTTGGATATAAGAATGTGAATTCCTTTCTATTTTGATTAACCATATATGTAGATGTACGAACTAAAGTTAAAGTATAAGAAATCAAAAACATTTGGTGTGGTAGCTAGTACCCTTGCATAATCATTTTTTGTTGCAGTGATAAAGGGGTACTGTGCCAAGTGAACACTACTATTAATGTCTAGGCTATGCACGGGTGGACATTCTGCATTCTCGTCAGTATTATGTAAATTTTAAACTAATGTAGTAATGTGTTGTATATATATGCTTGAAATGGAGGAGTTACAAATGCCAAGCTATGATTCACATAATCTATCAGGGTCCGTTCGGATCTCTGGAATTGGAGTTGGAGCAACATAATTCCAATTCTAGTGTTCCGCTGTTAGGAATTCCCTCGGAATTGGAATTGGTCCAATTCCATGGAATTCATTTTTGTACTATAACCAATTCTTAGGGGTAAAGACAGATATTTCATGGAATTCAATTTTTTACAATGGCCGTCGTCGGCCGATCTCATCGTCGTCGCCCGATCTCGCCGCTGCCGCCCGATCACGCTACCGCCACCGCCGCCCGATCTCGTTGCCGCCGCCCGATCTCGCCGCCGCCTGATCTTGCTGTCATCGCCCGATCTCGCCGCCGCCGCCCAATCTCGCCGCCGCCGCCGCCCGATCTCGTTGCCGCCGCCGCCCGATCTCCCCGCCGCCTTTGAAATTCTAAACCAATTCCAATTCCAATTCTAGAAATTCATCCTGCAGCCGAACAACTGCATTGGAATTTAAATCAATTCCAATTCTCACAGGAATTGGAGTTGGATGAATTCTAATTCTACAATTTCAATTCTTGCGATCCGAACAGACACTCAGAGTTTTTCTCTGAAAGGGGAATTTTGGGGTACACAATGACGAACAAATAGAAAATTCTCTAATAAAGTAATAATTGTCTCCATTTTAAATTAGCCCTGATTTGTATGTTTGAAATAAAAGCATGCATAAACTCTGCATTTGTTATCCATTCTGTCTCCAGTTAGTTTTTGAATTATAATTTTATTATATGGATACAGGAAGTGAATTTTGCTAATAGAGGTTCCTTGTCAGGTGCTATGCGAGGCTCCATCCTAGGGCTGTCAACTGTAGGAAGAAGAAGTGTGGACACAGCAATCAGGTATGTTTTGTAAATGATCACATATTTCTCTCTCTCTCTCTCTCTCCTTACATATATAGGAGTATAGGACTGACTGGTTACCACAGTTCAAAATTATGGAATAATTTGGAAGTAACGAAGTATTTTTTCTCACCATTGTTATGTTGAAATGTGTGTTTCCTTGAGCCATTGCATTAGATTTTATGCGACTAGTTACTTTTTACAGTGTAGTTTTTTTTCAGAAATCTTAGTAAACTTGTTTTTATTTTCAACTTTGCAGTTGAGGCCCAAGAAGAAGATCAAATAATCTATTGTTGCAGGAGAGAGTATTGTATGCGGTCTTCCTTTTTGTGATGAACTTTGTTTGTGATGTTCCTTTTTGGGATGATGAACTTCGTTCATTCGCTATTTCCATTTTAAAAATTTTAGCTGATTTATGTTCTGCAATGCTTTCATAATGTAGAGGGCATGTTAATTGATGCAATCTTTATTGAATTTTGTTCTCTGCTGAGGTCCGAATCCCTTGCGGCATTGCGTGCAACTCTTGTTAAATTATGCTTTGTTGACCCCAAATTTTGCCTTTCAGATCAGTTGGGGGTGACTGGGCTGATTCTGGTATCATGTGAATGATCTAGCTATTTGTCTAGGTGTAGCTTTACTTTTTGAAATTTCTTAGAAACATGAGCATGCATGCATGCACATGCTCATATGAGATTCCAGATTGATGCTAATGGATTAACGAGGAATTCTTGGAGACATTTATTTTGGGTGGTGCTGGGAAGCCCCTTGTCATGTCGATTGGGAATTGGCTTTGGCCTAATGTTTGTTTGTTTTCTTTTTTCATGTAAAAATATTCTTTTTTGATAATTCAAAATGTGATGGAAATGTGTAATATTGGTGGAAGTTTTGGGCTTGGATTTTGAAAAAAAAATGTGGTCACTAAATAATTGATCTTTTGGAGGAATACAAAGTACGAATTAATCATAAGCGGGGAATAGTTATGAATCATCCCAATCAATCTCGATCCTAAAAATCGAGCACAAAGAAGAGAGAATGCGGAATATAAGCAAAATATTGGTCGCCTCGATTAAAAAAAAACAAATAAATAAACGTTTGCTGTTTCAGTTTTTTTTCCTGCTTACATGCCAGCAAAATCAATATTTATATCTAATGATTTTCTTTCGTAAGATCCATCGGAACTAAGTGCTGATGTTGTTTCACTCCAACATAAACCTGGACCTTAAAAGTTCAGGATCAGTCTCTACTTACGGACATACATTGAAGATGCAAATTATAACTTCTATAACATGCACAAAATGACCTGTATTCTTGAAATATATGATCATAACTTGCTGATTAAATATATTATTAATATTGGGCATGAATAACTCGCCAGTCCTTCTGGACAATGGTTTCAAGAGTATGTTTGACATTAAGCACTTTGCCGCAATCTCAGTGAAAGAAAGATGGTTTCAAGACGGCAAGCTTTCTGGTTTTTGATCAAGTGGTGAAGGGAGGTGTAAGGTTGGAGAATAGGTGGCATATGTGCCACAAAACGGGGAGTTCGGTGGGTGCAATGGTTCTGGTGCAGGAACTGGATAGGGGGTCTGCGGGACTGCGGGTATAGGAAAAAAGAAAAGGGAATTTAGATTTTTTTAAAAATAATAAAAAAAAAAAAAAAAAATGGTGAGCTGCGGATATGACTTGTGGAGCTGCTAATATAAATCCCTTATATTAATAGTGATGCTTTGTGAATCGATTTAAGATGAATTTATTTGATTTAAATAAAGAAAAATCTTCAAAACAAGCGCTCCACAAACACACACACACACACGTACACTATATTAAGGGTTATCTATCTTCCTTGACATCAAAACATCAATTGAATATTTTGGATTGAGTGAAAATGAATGAACTAACGCAACATTCGCACACATACGGAACAATAGAGTTTTATCAATAAAGATAGAAAAATTGAACATGTCATAACAATTGTAGAGTGGCAGGCAGGCATTGGTGAAAATTGAATAATATTATATATCAATGGAACAAGATTAATAAAAATAATATGCCAGCATAAGACAATTTATTCAAAGAATAAATTAGTTGAGAGAAACAATCACCTCAAAGTGTTTTAGGCCTTTGTTACAAAATTCGGCACCATTATCTCCAGCAACCCCATGGGATTGTCAGCATGAACCCAATGCCCCGACGTTGGAAGAAGATGGAGCCTCACCTTTCCCTCCTCTGCTCTCCTCTCCTTCGTTGACAAATATGCCACCTTTTCAAGTACAGGCTTCTGCCATCTGTCACTATTCTCAGCTCGCACAACCTCAATCTCCATTCCTTTTGGGGTTGCTCCAGGATATGCCAATAGCTTGTTTCCCTACAGAAACCAATGCTGTAGTTAGGTCTGTTGGCTATATAGACCGAAACTAATGATATCTATCTGAGTCCGGAGTAAAGTATCCCGGCAGCAGTTGCAATAATTTGGTTGCCGCATGTTATTACAGGCGTGCAATGTCTGGCTTGCCTTTGTACTAGAGGGGTGTGGCTGTAATTACACAAACTTCGAGGGGAGGTCAAGGTAAATAACCCTTTAATAGAATAGACACACACGAGTATATTCATTTGCATACATATACATTTAGGCTCCGTTTGGCATGGTGGTGGTGATCATGAACATGATTAAATTGTCATTCCTTAATGCCACTTAAGGAACTTCATCCACTTTTATGTTCAAATGGATGATGTTTGTTAGGTGATCCTTAGCGAACGACGGTTTAATCCATGCGGTTACGACCGCCACCACCGTGCCAAGCGGAGCCTTACACATTTTTATCAAACATTGAGCTAAGTTAATTGACTCGACCTTGGTTAAGTTCAAGTTCGATCATTGTCATCTTGGCTCATTAGTCTTAAGCTCTATCCAAACCAAAACCAGATAGAATCAATGTCTGAACCTTGAGATAAAACCAAAGCCGTCATAGCCTGGAGAAATTTGAGAGGGAGGGAAAATGCGAGAACATTTACCTGTAGGAATTAAACATCTTGATTGCCGCATGAAGTTCAAAAGTCCAGGTTACTTCATCCCCTGATTTCTTTAGGTTGCTCCCCATCCACTCTGAGAGAGACTTGGAAAATCCAAGGCCAATCATATGATCGACAAGCCACCTATTTTTGATTCAATTGAGAGGGTCAGAAGGATACATGAGGATAAAAGCAGAAAGAAAGTTTGGAGGAATTTATGTTTAAACTTTTAAATTCAGGAAATAATTTCACTCAACATCCAAAAAGTCATTTCAGCACTGTGTTCTTCCTTTATTGGCTGTTATTATTGTAGATAAAGGTTGAAATCTTATATATATTTCTTGAATTCCAAAAACAAGTATGAGTACAAATATATGGGAGAGAGGAGAGTAAGATCTAGCTATACAAATAATATGAGACTAAACACAAAATCCTACATGGGCCAAGTTAATGGGCCAATACATTATTTTTCCTAATATTCTCTAACACTCCCCCGCAAGCTGGAGCGTACAAGTCGTAGGCACCAAGCTTGGACAAGAACCGATAGAAGAGACATCGTGGTAAGGCTTTGGTAAGGATGTCAGCAACTTGCTGAGCAGCAGGAACATGTGTTAACTCTATCTTCTTCTCAACTGAACCTTCTCCTGAATGAAATGACAGTCAACTTCAATATGTTTTGTCCGTTCATGAAAGACCGAATTCTTGGCAATGTGTATAGCAGTTTGACTGTCGCAAAATAAAGTGGTAGCAGTTTGACTGTCGCAAAATCAAGGAGACCCTCAAGCCATGTGAGCTCAGACACAACTGCTGTCATCGATCGATACTCGGCCTCAGCGGTAATACTCTGGATTCGGAAGGAGCAAATCAGAGTCTGAGGCATGAGCGCAAAGCTTGTGATTGATATCCATGAGAATATCAGCAGACTTGCATCCAGAATAGCCTGCATCATGAAGTAAGTCAAGCCAATACTTTCTCTGAGATAACACAAGCCCATCAGGTCTCTGAGTCACTTTGAGACCAAGAAAATATCGAAGGCTTCCCACGTCCTTTGTTTGAAACACAATCGTCAGATGCTGTTTGATCATCCGTATTCCTGAAAGATCGCCTCCTGTAATCAAAATATTATCCACATATACTAACAGAATCACTGTGTTCGTTGGACGATGATGACTGAACAAAGAGAAGTCGGCCGAGCTCCAAGTGAACCCAATAACACTAATGGTCTTACTAAATTTATCAAACCATGCCCGAGGAGATTGTTTGAGACCATAAATAGACTTCTTCAGACAACAGAAAGAGACTCCCCCGTGGTCTCAAATCCGGGAGGTTGCTGCATATAAACGGTCTCTTGTAAATTGTCATTAAGAAAAACATTTTTGACATCCAGTTGGTACAATGCCCAGTGACAGTGAATAGCGAGGGAGATCAACACACACAGTATTGAGTTTAGCAACTGGAGAAAAAGTCTCATTAGAATCCAGACCTTGTTGTTGAGTGAAACCGCGAGCTACTAGACGAGCTTTCAAATGGTGAACCGTCCCATCCAGACCCTGTTTGACGGCAAACACCCACTTACATCCCACACAAGATTGTCCAGGAGTAAGCGGGCCAGATCCCACGTGTGGTTTGCCCAAAGAGCAGACATTTCCTCGTCCATAGCCACCTGCCACCCGGGATGTTGGAGAGCCTCCTGACAGAATTAGGGGTGGAAATAGAGGATAAAGAAAGAGTACGTTGTCGGAGTTCCGGAGAGAGGCGGTGAAAAGAGACATAGTTTGTCATCGGGTGGGCAGTGGAACCTGTTGCCGGATCCGCAGGCTGCAAAAATCATTAAAGGAGGGCATCTCTTGTAGGGTAGTAGACGAATAAGGACGTCGAGTGTACACACGGATGATAGGTGGTTTAGGTGGGATTGGTGTGAGAAGGAGAGGTGTAAGGTTTGAATGAACAAGGATAGCAGGCCGTGAAAGAGGTGGCGGAAGTGGAGAATCAGCTGGTTGAGAGTAATATGACTGATATTCGAGGAAGGTGACATCAGCAGAAGTAACAACCTTGCGATCCTTGGGAGAAAAACAAACGTAGCCTTTCTGAGTCCGAGAGTAAACCACAAACATATATTTAGTGGCACGTGGAGCAAGTTTGTCAGTGAACGGGCCAAGATGATAAACAAAACACACGCAGCCAAACACGCGAGGGGTGATGGAGAAAGGAGGTTTGGAGGGAAAAGAAGATTGAAGGGAACCGCAAAATTGAGAATAGAGGAAGACGTGCGGTTAATAAGAGTGCAGACGGTAGAAATCGCAAAAATCCAATATTGTTTAGGAACATTCATTTGAATCATAAGAGAGCGGGTGACCTCAAGCAGCCAAGCAGGTGACGATTCTTGCGTTCAGCAACGCCATTTTGTTTGGGGGTTTAGGCACAGGAGGTTTTATGGATGATCCCAAATTCAACACATATGTGTGCAAAGACATGCCCAGTGTATTCACGGGCATTATCGGTACAGAGGGTTTTAAATTTTTAATTGTAGTGGAAAACTGGTTGGGAGTTTCAATAAAAAAAGTACGGAATACACCAGAAAATTCAGAGCGGTCACGAAGGAGATACAACTAGATCACTGAGAGTAGTCATCTACAAAAGTGAAAAATTAACGATATCCAAAAACACTAGCAATTTTGTAGGATCCCCAAATATCGGAGTGTATTAGATCAAAGGGAGCAGGACTCTGATTAGTATGTGGTGAGAACGTAGACCGATGATGTTTCCTATAGATAAAAGACTCACACGAGGGACACTTCGAGGAGAGATTTTCTGAGTATGTTTAGAGGAGCGTGACCAAGACGTCGATGTCAATCAACAGAGCTAATAGAGAACAACACCGTTGGAGGAGAGGGGTCAAGGATATAAATATCATTCGACAGATGCCCTTTTCCGATGATAGTCTGCGTCTTGCGATCCTGGAAAACACACAAGTTGGAAGAAAAAATTACATCACAATCAAGATCAGTAGTGAGACGACCAATAGAGAGAAGGTTGAAAAGAGAGCCCGGAACATGAAGAACAGAGCAAAGAGTGATGGAGGGAGTAAGATGAATATCTGTCGCGCCAGAAACGGAATGGTGTCTCTATTAGCAACAATGATGAACTTGAGATGCACAAAGTTCAAATATTGTGGTGATTTCCGTGAGGTAATGTGGTGAGACATCCCAGAATCCAAAATCCAGGATGAGCTATGAGCAAGACAGGAGGTACCACCATCGGAAATAGACACCACAGAGCCCGGAGGGCAGCTGAACATCTTGCAAGGAACAGTCTGCAGCAGGCACAAGCAGCGACTATGAGACAGTCTGCAGCGGTCACGGTGACAACGCACCAGCGGCAAGAAAGGCCACGACCAGCGCGGTAAGAAACAGTCTTCAGCGATCACGGTGACAACGCACCAGCGACAAGAAAGGCCACGACCCACGGATAGAAGACAATCCGCAGCAGGCACAAGCAGCGACTATAAGACAGTCCGCATCGGTCACGGTGACAACGCACCAGCGACAAGAAAGGCCACGACCAGCGCGGTAAGAAACAGTCTTTAGCGGTCACGGTGACAACGCACCAGCGGCAAGAAAGGTCACGACCAACAGATAGAAGAGAGCCCGCAGCGGATAGAAACACGTCGTGGCGGTTAGAGGCAAACCGCACCAAGATCAAAAACGGCGAACATGCACCAGACCGTGAGGTTAGAAGCAAACTGCAACAAGATCAGTAGAAGCAGTCTGCGCGAACAGCCAAGTCGAGCTGAGAAGCGTGAAGCGACAAGGCAGACGACAAAAGAAGAGCGGCAAAGCAAGAAAGAACTCATTGCGACAAGAAGGAGACCGCGCGACAAGGAGAGAACTTGAGGCCAAAGAGGTCGCAGTGGGAAAGAACTCCTTGTGACAAGAGCGATAAGATTCCTTGCGATAAGGAGAGCGCGCGGAAAGAAAAGAGGCCGCAGCGATAAGACAGAGAAGAGGTCGTGCGAAAAGAAGAGAAAGGTGGTTGCAGCGGACAAAGACAGGTCGCAGCGGGTAGAACTTGAGGCCAGACGGTTAGATCTAACCGCGGGAAGAGGGGAAGCCGCGGTGGGTAGAGAGTAGCCTGTGGCGGTTAAGAAAATCTAACCGCACGGGAGTGGGTCCACGTGCCAAAGAGATGAAGGTTATAAAAGAGCGTAGAAGAGAAAGAGGAAGCGGATCTACTGGAGAGGAGGCGGTTAGAAAAGAACGAAGCCGCAAAACAGTGCGGTTAAGCAGTAAAATAGGCCGCCCGGTTAACAGGAGGACTGGGTTGTTGGAGAAAAAACAGGCTCTGATACCATGTAGAGAAATGTTCAAACCTCGTATATACTTCTTGAATTCCAAAAAACAAGTATGAGTACAAATATATAGGAGAGAGGAGAGTAAGATCTAGCTATACAAATAATGTGGGACTAAACACAATCCTACATGAGCCAAGTTAATGAGCCAATACATTATTTTTCCTAGTATTCTCTAACAATTATTATATTAGTTTTTGTTCTTCTTCTACCCTCATATGTGCGAATCGATTTGACACCCCTAAATCATTTTACATATATTTGATATAAGAAGATCTAGGAAGCACCTGTACGGTACAGGTACCAAGTACGATATGATGGTACGACAAAAATTAAAACCAATAACATGGGTACAACATGATACGGTAAAATAAATATATATATAAATATCTTATATATAAAAGAATATAGATATTTGGAGGCACGCCAAAGATTGAATATTGATCATTAGATCATGAGAGAGAGAGCATGGGGGGGGGGGAAGAGTTGGGAGAGGGGGAGGAGGGAAGGGGAGAAAGAGGGAGTAATTTTAATGAAGAAAGAGAGAGGGAGGGGGTGTGGGTGGGAGAGAGAAGAAGAGAGAGAGGGGAGGCGTGATAAAGAGAGAGAGAGGGAGAGATAAATTATTTTTTATAGATTAAAATTTGCAAAATTTTATAAAATAAAAATAGGAATAATACTTCATAATTTTTTGCGGTCATTTTAAGTACTCATATGTATATGTTTTGAAAAAAAAGATTTCGGGTGCGTGCGCAGCCCGCTCATAGGCGGGCATAGCACTGCAGCGACGCATCGAGCACGGGCGAAGCTCGTGCGAAAGCGTGCGAAGCCCGCCTGCATGCACGGGCGTAGCCCGTGCGAAAACGCTCGTATATATATATATGTGTGTGTGTGTGTGTGTGTGTGTGTGTGCACAATGTTGTAAATATCGGAAGTCGGCGACATATCAGATTAAGTTTTTAAATCTCGGATGTCAGATGTCGGAAGTCAGAGACATGTCATGGATATTTAAAAATATCGGATTTTCATGTCTTATATATAAATTTTTATATATATTAACTATTACATTGTGTATTGTTTGAGTATTTTTAGTCCTTTATTATTTCTCGCATTATTGGTGTGTCCGCCTCCATATATAGAGGGCATATGTTCTCTTGTTAGCCAATTCAATTATTCATTGTTTTATCCAACATGGTATCAGAGCTAATCCTGGTGCCCTAGCCACTTCCTTCCCGAGCCCGACTTTCCACCGCCCGCCTCTTCGCAACGTGTCCACTTCGCCCGACTTTGTCTCTACAGCGCCGACTCTCCATCTCCAGGCTTCATCTCCTTCCAACACAGGGTTTCCCGCGGCTCCAGAGTCGATTGTCGTCCCTTCCAGCGCGCGCTTCCCGCACCTCTTTCAGCGCCGGTTTCTTCCGCCGTCGTCGGTCTTCCAGACTTAGAAATTCTTCTCTCTTTCGTTTCCTAGGGCTTGTAGCTCTTCTTCTTTCGGCGCCAGATATTTGGTGAAGCTCATTCTTCCTTCCGGCGCCTCCTCCTAGGGTTTGTTGCCTTGTTATCAAATGGAGTTGATTTCTATTCCTCCTATCTCCAACTTCGGTCGTTGCTTCGCGTAATCGGTCGCCCCTCGTTGCCTTGCGTGGCGTGTGGTCTGCAGTTATTATGTCTTCGCTCCGTGATTCCACCTCCACACTGGTTTCTCCTCCTCCTACAAGTTCTATGTGTGGAAGACATGATCACAATACTCTGCAGATTATTACTATCCGATTAGATGATTCGAATTATCTTTCCTGGTCTCGCTCTATCACACTTGTTCTTAAGAGTCGTCGCTTCTTTGGTTGTCACTGGGCAAACTAAGGAACCGGAGAAGACTGCCCCTGATTGGCCTCAATGGGATTCCGAAAATTCCTTAGTCATTGCTTGGCTAACGAATTCGATACTGTCGTTTTTGGCGACGTGTAGAGACTACTTATTCTCAAAAGGGAAATGTTGCTCAGATCTTCCAGTTGAGACGGAAGATATCCTTACTCCGTCAGGGCGATCGTCCCCCTCTGCTTACTATTTAGAGTTTACTCAGTTGTATCAGGAATTCGATCATTTTGATTCCCTCACCTTTGTTAGCCCTATTGATGAGGCTGTGGTCCGTGCCCGGGAGGATCGCAACCGGACCTTTGAGTTTCTTCATGGTCTTCATCGGGACTTGGATCAGATTAGTGTTCAAATTTTGGGACGTTTGCCGCTACCGTCCCTTTCGGAGGTTTGTGGCATCGTCCAACAGGAGTTTGATCGTCGTCAGTCTCTTCTTCTCGACCTTGCTCCTGAGAGCTTTGCTCTAGCTGCTAGTACCCCTTCATTGTTGGGGGCTCGTCCTACCCGTGATTCTAATATGAAGGGTACTTATAAAGATCACCTCCTCTGTGATTATTGTGGGAAAACCCGTCATACCAGAGACACCTACTTCTGACTCCATGACTTTCCTCCATTGAGAGGTGGTGCGTCTTCTCGTGGTGGTCGTGGCTTAGTCCGCTCCACTGGTCGCACACCTCCTCATTTTGCTCATCTCATTGATGTTGTTGTGGATACTTCTCCTGCTCTGCATGGTGCTTGATCCTTTTGTCCTCCCTGGTGCTTTCTCGGCAGATGAAGTCCTTGCTCTTCGTCGCATGATACAAGGTCTTTTTATGCAGTCTTCTGCTTTGTCTTCGTATGCCCACACTGGGACTCCAGGTGCTCACTCTGCTGCCTCACACCCTTCCACTCATTAGATCATTGACTCCAGAGCCACCGATCATATGACTGGCTCTGCCTCAGGTTTTATCTCCTATACTCCTCTCTCTGGTCGTGATAAGGTGAGCATTGTTGATGATTCCCTTTCCCCTATTGCTGGGATTCGCCTGGGAAAGGTTCTATCTCATGTTCCTCTCTCACCTTATCGTCTGTTTTGAATGTTCTAAATTTCACATGTAATTTGTCATCTATTAGCATTTAACTAATTCCACGAACTATTCAGTGACCTTTTACCCTTCCTCTTGTGTATTTCAGGACCTGAAGATGGAGACGGTGATTGGCTCTGGTAGTCTTGTCAATGGTCTGTACGTGTTCGACTCCAGCCCAGTGACACCCCTATGGCCCTTCACTCCAGCACATTCGACCTCTATTCC
This sequence comes from Platanthera guangdongensis, assembly GCA_039583875.1. Classification (NCBI taxonomy): domain Eukaryota; kingdom Viridiplantae; phylum Streptophyta; class Magnoliopsida; order Asparagales; family Orchidaceae; genus Platanthera; species Platanthera guangdongensis. Next base: position 532,812 of record CM077147.1, on the reverse strand, counting down.
TAGCATTGTCGCTTAGGACGTCCATCTATCCCTGTTATAAATCTATTGTTACCTGCTATGCATGATGTTGTTTTTACTTCCTTTGTTTTTGATGTTTGTGTTGTTAACAAGCATTGTCGTACTACATTTAATCATGTTTCATTGCCAATTTCAGTTTCTTTTAAGGTGATTCACTCTGATGTTTGGGGATCTTATCCCGTATTTTCTATTTCTGGCTTTGCTTGATTTGTCAGTTTATTGACTATTTTCTCGCACTAACTGGTTATATTTTCTGTGCTAAAAAGTGATATTTTCCCCACCTTCAAAACGTTTTATAACATAATCTTCATCCAGTTTAATGTTAAAAATCAGATCCTCCGCAGTGATAATGGTCGTGAATATCTGGATTCACACTTTGCCGAGTATCTGGCTGATCATGACATTATACACCAAACCACTTGTGCTTATTCTCCTGCTCAAAATGGGGTTGCGGAAAGTAAGAATCGTCACCTTTTGAAAGTGGCATGATGTCTCTTAGCCACAATGCATATTCCCAAGTATTACTAGGGCGATGCTGTCCTTACGACCGTGTATCTTATTAATCGCACGCCCTCTTATATTCTTGGGAATGTCACTTCCCATCGAGACTCTACGGGTTCCTTCCTCTCAACTCTCTCCTAAGGTGTTTGGTTGTGTTTGCTTTGTTCACATCCATCACCCTCCTCCCACCAAGCTTGATCCTCACACTCTCTGGTGTGTGTTTATTGGTTACTCTCCTACTCAAAAAGGATACAAATGTTTTCATCCTCCTACTAAGAGGGTTTTTGTTACCATGGATGTCACGTTTCGTAAAATCGAGACCTATTATCCTGCCCCGGGTGACTCACCTTCTTTGCCATCTTCGTCTTTGCCCTCACCGTCTGTACCTCTGTTTGTTCCTCTTTCATATCCCTCACTTTAGGAGGAGCTTCTACCGTCAGAAGCGAGGGAGATTCCTGTCCATACTATTATTCCTCTTGTTGTTCCTACTTTGCAGGTTTACACTCAAGAGGAGAAAGATGTCCAACGACACACTCGACCTGCTACCAGAACAATAATTGGACTAGGACTCAGGGCCTTCTGAGCTTCCAATTGCTCTCCACAAAGGTATCCCGTCATGCACTCAACATCCTCTTTTTAATTATGTTTCTTATGACATATTCTTTGCATCCCATAAGACCTTTGTGTCTTCCCTTGCGTCCATTTCCACACCACCTTCTTGGCAGAGTACTCTGGAGATTCCTGTGTGGAGAGAAGCGATGTTTGAGGAAATGGATGCGCTTGAAAAAAATAACACATGGGATTTAGTGTCTCTTCCTCCAGAGAAGAAACCGGTTGGATGCAAATGGGCGTTCTCTATCAAACAAAATTCGCATGATGTGTTTGAAAAGTGTAAAGCACGATTGGTGGCATGAGCAAGGTTTTGAAAACCGGACGGGACATCGAACCGGCGGAGGGAAAGGTTCAAGGTTGAACCGGTCCAACCGGTTCAACCGGGGTCGAACCGTTGCATATATATATATATATACATATTAGCAAATAAAAAAAATTAACATTAACTTAAAAATTTACCTATAAATTTTCGGTTCAAGATCGAACATAAAAATGTATGGAATTTCTTATATATGGTCGGACGTTCAAGAACGACGGTTCATAACCACCATGTTGATGACCGCCACCGCCGTGCCAAACGGAACGTAAAATTTATTTGAAGGATAGATTATCATGTATGTATATATTAAAAAAAATATAAACTTTAATTTTTAAAAGATAATTTAATATGTTAATATAATAATATATTTAACAAAATATGTAATTAATATTTATATATATATATATATGTATATTAAATTAGATTTTATACATACGTTAATATTGATATGTATATAATATATTACAATTTACAAACAAACAAACCAAATGACCAGGTGGTTCGCTATTATATTAATATTGTAATGGTGGGGGGTTCGAAACCCCCCGCCTACCTTTTTTTCCGCTATTTGATAGCGGACGGGCCAAAGGCCCGGTTGCTTGAAACCGCGCCCGGTTCCCGGCCCATCCGCCCGCCCGGTTCCGCGGTTCTTGAGCGGTCCTTGGAGGATGCGGTTTTCTTACCTGGACCGGACCGGCTGGGTCCCCGGTCCGCGGTTCGACCGGTCCGACCGGCCGGTCCGGTCCGGTTTTTAAAAGCTTGGGCATGAGGGTACACTCAAACACCTGGAATTGACTAACAAAAAATGTTTGCGCCTGTTGCAAAGATGAAAACTATCAGAGTCCTTTTATCCTGTGTTGTCTGTAAAGGGTGAGATCTCTGGCAACTTGATGTGAAAAACGTTTTCCTCCATGAGAATTTTGAAGAGGAAGTTTATATGTCTATCCCACCAGGCCTTACCCCTAGGAGTTCAGTGAGACACATCTGCAAGTTGAAGAAAGTCCTTTATGGACTGAAACAGTCTCGAAGGGCTTTGGTTTAAGAAATTTCACAAAGCTATGTTGTCCTTTGGGTATCACCATGACAACTCAAATCATACTCTTTTTATCAAGCATAGGACTGGTAAACTTACTGCACTCATTGTTTACGTTGATGAAATTGTTATCACAGGCGATGATGTGGAAGAAATCACGTGTTTAAAACAAAAACTAGCTACTGAGTTTGAGGTCAAGTACCTAGACGCTCTCAAATATTTTTTGGGCATTAAAGTGGCAAGGTCCAAGCATGAAATCTTTATTTCTCAGAAAAAGTATACTCTAGAACTCCTTGAGAAGACTGAGATGAGTGGCAGCCGGCCAGCGGATACTCATATTGAAGCAAACCACAGAATGGGTCATGAGGCCCGTGACGATGGGGAGGAGGTCGAAGACATACCTGAATTTCAGAGGCTTGTAGGGAGACTGGTCTACCTAGCTCATACCCATCCAGATATAGCTTATGTTGTGAGTGTTATCAGCCAGTTTATGCACGCTCCGAAAACTCGTCATGCTGATGCTGCCAAGAAAATACTCAGATAGCTCAAGTCCTCTCCTGGGAGTGGGGTCTTATTTTCCCCCAATTCTGCTCTAAACATTGAGGTGTACACCGATGCTGATTGAGATGGGTCAGGCCGACGATCGGCGATCTACCTCAAGGTATTGTTCTCTGGCTGGGGGAAATATTGTTACCTGGAGAAGTAAAAAAACATGTCGTGGCAAGATCAAGCGCTGAAGCAGAGTTTTGGGCTATGGTCCATGGTGTTTGTGAAGGTCTCTGGTTGCGATCGTTGTTGAATGACATGGGACTCCCTGGAGATGAGCCCATTCGGTTGTATTGTGACAACAAGACAACTATTAGCATTGCTCACAATCCTGTCCAGCATGATCGTACTAAGCATATTGAAATGGATCGTCATTTCATCAAGGAAAACATTGAAAATGGACTTGTGTGTACTCCATTTGTTCCATCGGATAGTCAACTTGCTGATATTCTAACGAAAGGTCTAAGCGGAGGTACCTTTGAAAGAATTGTTATCAAGTTGAGCATGATCAACATCTCACGCCCAACTTGAGGGGGAGTGTTACAATGTGTATTGCTCGAGTCTTTTTAGTCCTTTATTATTTCTCGTATTATTGGTGTGTCCACCTCCATATATAGAGGGGGTATGTTCTCTTGTTAGCCAATTCAATTATTCATTGTTTTATTCAACACTAACTATAATTATATGTTATAAAAATAGAAAAATAATATAACAAATAGATTAAAAATGAGTCATTTATATTACGAAATAAAATCAAATAGTATATAAGATAAAATATTATTAACAAATACAAAATAATATATTGTAAAATATATTTAATAGCATACAATAATTTTATTTTGATAGTAATAAGTTTATTACAAATAGATAACATTTAAAAGTTAAAAATCTTTAATTGATTATAAGTCTTATCAAACTTATAAATTTTGATTAAAAACATACAAAAAATTAATAAATGTATTAAATGTTTTCATATTTGTTGTAATAGGGAATTACAAAATTGTAATACAATTATACCAAATTGGTTGTAAGAAAAAAAAAAAAAAATCGAAAAAATAAGTCTAATAGATTTAATCATATATATATATACAAGTGACAGGCACAGGCCTTCGGCACTGGGGGCATTCGGCGGGGGTGCGACAATAGTGCGACAATCGGCGGAGTGCGACATTCGGCGCGGTGCGACATTCGGCGGGGTGCGACATTCGGCGGGGTGCGACATTCGCCGGGGTGCGACATTCGCCGGTGGTGCGACATTTGTCGTGGGCGGCGACAATTGTCGTGGGCGGCACATTGGTCATGGGTGGAACATTGGTCGTGGGTGAGACATTGGTTGTGAACGACGACATTTTTCTGTGGGCTACTACAATGGTCCTGGGTGGCGACATTTATTGTGGGCGGCGACGTTGGTCGAAGGTGGCAGGAGATCAATTATTTTGGCGGGATTGAGTAAATTACATATGTGGGTATTCAATTTTGAATTTTTTTGAAATGAACAAAAGAAATAATAATCATTAAATTAAAAAATGAGGGGTAAAATGGGTATTAAAAATGTTGCACCAAAGCATGTTTTTCCTTTATAGAATAGTATATATATATAGGTGATTTAAATATACGATGCTAGTCTACCAATATAACATAAAATAAAATAACGGACAATATATTTAAATGTCATGTCGCCGATATATCGGAAAAAATCAGACTGTCGGCCTATATTTTACAAAAGTAAATAATCTATTTTTTTCAAAAAAACATATCGTTTTGCCCTTAAATAAAAAAAATGAATGTTTTAAGTGTTTCATTTGCTAAATTTAGAGGTTGTCCAATTTAATTTTGAGTCAACTAGGAATAAATAGAAAATTTGCTCAATTTCGAGTCGGCTCGATTCGATTTAGAGCCGACTTGAAATCAAGATATTTCGAGTCGAGCCGACTCGACCTGAAAGTTTTGATTTTGAGCCGAGCTCAAATCGCTCGAACTCGACTCGATATTAGCCCTAATTACAGTTGATGCCTTAAGAAATGACATTTTAATCAACCAAATAAATGAAAACACAGTATGTTTAAAGACAACATTTAACCAAGTAATCCACATATACATGAAGAAAGTCTATAAGAGAAAGTACCCAGGTAAATTTCCAATGGATGATTAAGAGAATAGAACTAAAATGGTTAAGCGTAGTACCATAACATTCATGCTGGCATGTTTGAGCATGTAAGTATAGTCCCCTATAAGTTTGCAAAATAACAGATTGCGCCCTCTATTTTTTAAATTATAAAAACTTCTCATGTTAGTTTACACACTAAAACAAAATTATCCCCGAGAGGGAGCTCTAGGGGTATTTTTGTGCATGCATATTATGAAATGTAACTCGGAGGAGAAATTTATGTAATTTGAAAAGGTAAGAGGGGTGTAACCTATAATTATGCACTCCCAAGGGAGATCCAGGTTATTAATAGTATGTATGCATCTGTGTATACACACATATATATATATATAGAGAGAGAGAGAGAGGAAGAGCATACTTTCTTGATGGAAGGGATGAAGGTAGACTAGTCAGGGTATGTAAAACCTTTTCTACTTCTCCATCACCTTCATCTGGACTAACTTCTCCTGGAACCGAGTCCAAAACCCAAAGCTGCTCTGCAACAAGATGAAGAAAAATGCCTACTCATATGGACCAATTATGTGGAAGACATTTCAACGGTAGGCATATTTCTCTTAGGTCATCATCTTCATTGAATAACCAAAACATAAGAAGCAACTAAAAATTAGCTGTTGTTTTTTTCAGCTTTTGGAGCAATTAATAATTTGGTCTATACAACAGAGATACTTCATTTTAGCTAATAGCTAGTAGTAAAGAGTACAAGCACCCTGTAAAGAGAGCAGGAAAAGAGAGACCTCCAACCTTGTATATACTTCTTGAATTAATAATTACAAGTATGAATACATTTATATAGGAAGAGAGGGAGAAGAGAAGATCCCAATCCAAGATGTGGGACAAATACAAGGAAAAAATGGGCCTCTTAAATGAGCCTTTACAAGGGCTTTTCTAACACACCCAATAGGCTTATCTATTGCACTCCTTATTTCTGACTTCGACTAATTCTTGGCTACTACCTCAATTAGACCGTCAAATAAACACCCTCTTCAAAGAGTATGGTTTAGGGAAATCAAACCGTCAAATAGAGTATGGTTTAGAAATCTCTAGTGAATAAATTTCTTGATCACTCCACCATTGCTTTGATAATAGTTTGTGCACTATCATACATATCTTTAATAGCTTCAACATATCTTTTAGACTATGTATTACGCGGGCACATTCACTCAAGCAGACCCCGTTCAACAGAATTTATGGGGCGTGCATATGGAAACAACCGTGATTAATTTTATTATAATTAATTTGTATGAAATTAATTGATTGGTCTTAATTAATTAAGTAAATTATTTTTATATTTTTTTGTTTGGTTGCCCTCCCTCATCTTTCTATATAAGGGGAAGGGGTTTATGTGTTAAGGCATCTTGGATGAACGCAAGAGTTTATGGATGCTCCCTAAGTTTTTCTCTCAACACTAATCTCCCTCCTCTCCCTCACCACCAACAGCCACCTTCCCCTTGTAGGATTCCTCTCGGAAAATCCTATCAAAACCGTAATAGTATGACACACATTTTTCTTCCTTAAATGCATCAAATAAATAATTGCAATACTCAATCATATAAAAATCACTACCATAGTAGATCTTCCTGGCATAAAAATAACATAATTCTCTCAAAATATATACTTTTTCTAAGTTGAGGATTGATGTCAAGTTGACAAGCAATCATAAAACACTTATCAATCTCACTGAGAAGTGAGAACATGATAAAACTTATACATTAACATCTCTTGCCTAGCAAACAAAGATGACAGTTGTGCATAGACAAGATTTACGATAGTGTGCATTTAGGGTCTAAGTACATTGAATTGTCCAAATCCATATACATTGAATCAATAAAAAAAATGCCAGATCAATGCAGGGATGAGGCTAATGATTGACAGTGAATATTGGTTGAAGAGAATATAATCTCTCCTATTTCACTTCACTAATATCTAAAGGCATAAATATTTGCTGGAGTATTACACTTACATCATTAAACATTTCTCCCGTTCAATCAGTAGAAATCATTTTAAATTATATGAAAACTGCAAGATGACATTGATGACTGAGATTATACCATCATAAACAACTTAAAAAAGAAACGCCCCTCAATATAAGCTACCATCATAAACAACTTTTTTATAAAAAATCCCCCTCAATATAAACATGTGAAGGGTGTTAGCAGCATTAGCAGAAAAGAAGGATGAATACAAATTGTGCTATACAATTTGATTCCTGATCATGAATGAAATCAAGCAATGGTGCTCAAACTTGAGAAAAAAAATCGTGGCATCATTTTTTTTTTAAATTTCACTAACCAAAAATCAGGCGATTGACATTCAATTAACAGGTATAAGCAAAAGAGAGTAAAGTAAAATACCTGCTTGGGCAAAACAGCAGATTCCCCGTAGTCTCCACGGGCACAGCTAGCTGCAAAATCTAGGGCAACTTTTCCACCCATAGAGTGACCAATGATGACATCTGGCCACTCCCACTCTTGAAACTTCACAAGATTAGCTAGATCTTTTGCTGCATTGGTCATGTCATGTGGAGGATCAAGAACTCTAATTCCAGCAGATTTCCCATGATTCCTCAAATCCACGAGAATCATCCTCCATTCTATCCATGGTAACACACGAATATCAGTTGAATGAGATAAAATTTCTCCACCAAGTAGAAAAACATACGAATGTTTCAAATTAAGAATCCGTAGAATGCAAAAAAAAAAATCATATGCTGAAGTTAGCAACATGGACGCATCAACCGAAAAGAAACAGCAGGATCATCGATCGTTTGTTTTTATTGCAACAGCGGAGGTCGAAATCCAAGCATGTTATACGATGAAGGGAAAAAAAAACTTGTAGAAACATAGAGAGCTCTGGCTTTGTCTTCAATCCAGATACCATTAGATGGTGAAGATTTTTGAAGATCCGAGACAAGTTTACGGGAGAAGGTTCTCCAGTTCCTTGCTGATCCGAGGAGGCCGTGAAGGACGAAAGCGGTGGAAGTAATAGGGCGGTCAGAAGCACGGACTTCCTCGTACGCTAGGGTTTCCAGTGTTCGCGGTGCTACGTGGATCTGCGGCGTTCGAAATCGGTGAAGAAGATAACAAGAAGCGGAAAAGAGGAGACCGGATCGGCGGCGAGAAGCGCTTGAGAGGAGACGCCTTCCCATCTTCTTCTCTGATCCCGATGAATCTGACGTCCCGCAGGCAGCTCAAATATTTCAATGACCGAACAACATTTGCCGGTGCGCAAACAGGCTCCGCCCGGTTTGTGCATTGATCTTTAAAAAAAAAGTGCCACCCCCTGCTTTGGGTGGCGGCAAAAAATAAAATTGACAGCTGTGGGATTTGAACCCACGCCCTTTCGGACCAGAGCCTAAATCTGGCGCCTTAGACCACTCGGCCAAACTGTCTTCATTGTTAGTAAATTATCGTTAACTATTAAACTACTAAATAACAAATATTTAACTTTACATGATTGCATTCAGGCTTTACTATATATTATTACGTATATTCTTGAGTATTTATCAATATTAAATTGCAGAACTTTTGTAAATTTAAGAACATTTGGAACATTTTTTAATGGATCTAAGAGTTATATGTTTTTATTTGAAAAATAATTTTTGAGAATTCTCATAAATTCCCATAGACTATATTTTTGGGGGATTGATTCCACATGTTGTATATCTTTCTTTAAAAGTAATATAAAATAAAAACCCCTCTTCAATTATATTTTGTTTTGTAAATTAATTTTATACAATCATTAATTACATAATATTTTATGCACAATCTATTCATTGGTATTGAAGTTAGTTCTCACAACATTATAGCTAGCCTTCATGTGAATCAACATTTTTTTCCAAAACTTTTCTTGACTCGCATAGATGTCAGTTTTTCTTGCTTCACTTATTTATCATTCTTTTATTGCTGAAATAGCCACGTACAAGATATTTAGAGAACTATTGTAAATGACAACTTCCACTTCATTACATTAAAATTATTATATATAAGTAATTAAGTATGTGTGTGTGTGTGTGTGAACACACTTTGAATACAATTGGTCATGCTCAGCTTTAATTATTTGAACTTGCCAATGCCGCACAATGTGATTTCTTTATTTCATATCAAAAAAAAAATTATATTCATAAAAGCAAACTGTCTAAGAGGCTCAAATCAAATTGTGCATCATCATTTATATATATGTCTTAAAAGATTACATTCCTCACAAGGCTTACATTACACAAATTATGATAATAGGCAGAAGAGCCTTGACTTTTATGAAAAAGAATATTTAACTAATGTTTAATGAAAAAAAACTAAATATATAATATTTTCCATAAAAAGAAAAAAACAGCTAACAAAAAAACAAATAATGCAGGAATAAGCGTCGACCCTCCGTCACTGTCAAAAAAAGCTTCCCATGAGCATGAGGAGATCCCACGCACTTCTGTACTGCTCGCCTTCCTTCCCCCGCCTCCCTCCGCCATTCTCATATGAGATAAAAAATGTGGAAACACATTCTTATGCGATTCCTGCCCAATAAGAAGATCCGAATGCCCGAATCCCTCCACCACCACCCTCTTATGCTCAAATCCCGGCTGATGCAGGCTCATGTACCTGTAAGCCAGCAAGCTCGTCTCTTGCGTCAACAGAAGACTCTTTCCACCAGAAACATACAGCGTCGGCAAAGCCATTCTTTCCGAATGAATCAGATATTTGTTCATTCCTTCAGCATCGACGATGAATCCCGCACTGCAGATCTTTCGAAGGTGGGGAAGACCAGACATCGGGAGATGAGTTATGTTCTCTTTGATCAGCCACCGGTGTAATGTTTTGCTTATGTTGGAATGCAGAAATGCGTTGCCAAATACACCGGAGAAGATCTCACACTCATCGGAGATACATCGCTCAGGCCTTGGGATGATCCTTGCTATAGATTTCAGGAGAGAGTGCCTAAATTCATCCTTTGAGCTGTCTGTTATTGATAATATTGTGTTTCTCCCAAGGACGGCCATTGTTACCTGACATCAGCATCATGTTCAGAATCCAAGAGTAATAATTGTTTTCTGAAATGCTTTGCTTATCCCCCTTATAGCTAGGGTTGATAGAGGAGGTTTTGCTAGGTCAAGTTCAGATATCCAGATTCAATCAAAAGTTGTGTTCCAGCTATTATTTCAGCACTTATTCTTAAGTTATTCACCACTTATTTTAATTATTTCAAGTTATCTTTCTTTTCATCGTTAGAACTATGTAACCATTAAGACTATACTAAGGAGTTGCTGGCTTAGAGAATTATATGCATATTGAACAAATCAAAATTATCTTATTCCATTGCAGATTCCATGATAAGGAAATAATTATGCTTTTGATTGGTGAAAAAACATTGGTAAAGCTAGAATTTTAGAAAGTGTTTGTAATGTCGTTGGACAATGTTTATTGTTTTGTATGTCCAACTAATGGTTAAATCGCCTCTTTAACTACTAATCTGGATTCATGTATAATTCTTATGTTGTAGATCATATTAGAACATTTTAAAAGTCATATAAATATACTTACAGGCAGTAGAGGAAGCTTCATCTTTACCAAAGCATATTTTGTTAACTTGAAGTACATGGAAGAGCTGGTGCAAGAGAGAGAAGCAATTTTTCTTGCAGAGACATGTCCTCCAAGTAAGGCAATGTGAACTGCTAACCCACCAACACAATGCGCAATCACATGAATCCTACTTAAAGGGCCATTTACCTCAACAATCTTCTCAATCACTGCAAAATACATTTATAATGAGACAATATTATGCAAAAATAATAATTTATCTAGTTTGAGCTTGACATTAATGAGAATTAAGAGGTGAATGCGTGGAAAAAGTAGGAATGATATTAAGTAATTAGGGCAATTGTTCGAGTGAAAACAAATTTAAGGATAAAAGGAATTGAAATAGCCTTTAGTGACTTTGACATGTACAATAAATGTTATTAAATGATTGATGAAATTTGATGGTTGTTGCAATTATTAATAAAGTGAATTGTATTACTGATAATTAATCCTTTCTGTTAAAACTATTTTTGAGGTGATAAAAATTAACTGTATAATCAAAAATACATCTTTTGTTGAGAACAAAGAGGTCTTGCGCCATTTATCTTCCCATAGGACATTTTTCATCCCTTATGTCCACACTCTAGGGCTCCTCCACCAGTGCCTCCTGCAACTAGGACTTCACTATCACCATTAGCAGCCCCTTCCTGCAATATCTTCTACTCCTTAGGCTTTGACCCTTATGTCAGCAGCTAATAACAGAGGTGTATCATGTATGCATCTCCTTGTTCACCGGCAAACAATAAATCACAACAACAACAAACAACTTATTTTGTTTCTCTTTCCGACGAGATATGGTTACCCATGAACTGAGATTTGTGACTAGGATTTGTATGATGATGTGAGTGGATGCAATTTCTAGTTTATTATTTTAGACTTATTGGGTAATAACGAAGATTGTGACATACTATGAATTTTTTGTATAACTGGATTTCTTTTTGCAGTTGCTACTATTTATGACGGGGGATTTGCGAAATTCAATTATTTCAAATGGTTGTAACCACTAGAGTTGCACACACTTGAGTACCCAAAAATTAAGGGGTTGAAATAATTACAAAGCATGAAAAATGCAGCAGTAATGAGCCTAAATGAGGTTCCGCCATCGACTGCCTCGGTGGGAGCTGCTTCGGAGTTGAAGCACGAAACCAAACAGGACCTTAGTTCTTGCTATGGGTAATGTGAATCATTATTTCAAACAAAAATATTTGGAAGGTTGAAGTACTTATTTGACATAGAAGTTGCTAAATGCTCAAAGGGTTATGTCTTAGACAACAGAAACACACATTAGATTTGTTGAGGCTTGCTTGTTAGGATGCCAGCCCGTTCAGAATACAATAGATCCAAGCTCTAAGTTGCTGAAGGATGAAGTTGTCCTGTTGTAACTAGATGCAAGAAGGTATGAGAGACATGTTGGAAAGTTGAATTACCTAACCATCACTCACCTTGATATTGTCTTTCCATTGAATATACCTAGTAGGTTTAAGGCCTCACCGAGAACGACCCATATGGAGACAATCTTTCATATGCTCAGGTAGTTGAAAGGAACTCTTGGTCTTAGTTTCTTTTTTTGGAAATAACTATGGTTTCTTAGAAGAAAAAGAAGCAACCTAGTGTTGCATACTTGAGTGCGGGAGTTTGGAAAATATAATTTAGCCTAATGGCAAGCGTTGAAGGTTTCTTCGCTCTTCTTACAATACTAAAATGAAGTTGGAAGGAACATCATCGTGAGCATTGCTATAAGTGTAGGGCACCGTGCGTAGGGAGTCCATCGTTTCAAATTGTTTTGAAAAATCTGAAATTTCCTGCCGAACGACCATGCGCCTCGAGAAGCATGACATTGCGCCTCAACAATAGCTATAAATCAATTTTAAGGGTTTTGCCACCTAATCGTGCACCCGGTGCACGATTTTTGGAAAGACCATGCACACTTTGAGCTGTAGATAACAATATTAGGATTCATGCCTTCCAATCACGCGCCTCCTTGACCCTGGTAATCTAGCTAAATTTGATCCTGAAATCGAGCGGACGCTGCATGCTCGTCGCCGATTAGCTCTACAGATGGAAGGCAACATGGCAAGGCTGAATGATCAGAGGGGTGATGTTGACCCCCACATTGGGAAAGCTCAAGATGAGCAAGACGTGGTTCGACCGAGGCCCAAGACTATCAAGGATTATACCACACCCACTGTTGGGAGTGTGTATCCAGCTTTCGGCCCGACGATCACTAACAACCAGTTCGAGATCAAGCCTGCCATATTGAATATGATCCACAACAATGTGCAGTTTGTTACCTACCAAGTGAAGATCCTCATCTTCACTTGGCCAATTTCTCTGAGATTTGCGCCACGTTGCGTTACACAGGGAAAACAGACGATATGGTGAAGCTGAGATTATTTCTCTTTCCCCTGCATGATAAAGCGAAGGCATGGGCTTCATACTATTCCTCCAGGAACAGCTGCTACATGGGAGGCCCTATCAATGAAGTTTCTGGCCAAATTTCCTCCAGCGGACAAGATCGTGAGCACGAGGTGAGGGATTGCCACCTTTCGTCAAGCTGATCAAGAAACGCTCTCTGAGGCTTGAGAGAGGTTTGCAGAGCTCTTGAGGAAGTGCCCCAACACGAGTATCAGCAATGGCATTTGGTAGAGATTTTCTACTTTTCTCTCGACCCGCATTACAGAGCTACAATTGATGTCGCCGCAGGCGGAACATTGATGAATCGTACTTCGGAAGAGGCTTTTGGCATTCCACAAGACATATCATCTCATAGTTCATACTGGACAGTCGGTAGGAACGCTCCTAGGAGGATTATGGGACTTTATGAAGTTGGTGCTCGTGCCCATCAAGCTGATCTTTCATCTCCACATTTTGAGAATGTCGCTCTGCTGAAGCGTCCAGTTCAACCCCTTGCGCCAGTGATGGCTATAGCATGTCAAAGTTGTGGCTCTTTTGGGCATCACGCATACGAATGCCCCTCAGGTGAGCTACCTTCTGAATTTTCCAACATGAATTTTGATGAATCGATTAATTATGTTAGCAATCAAAATATATCATTTCTATATTCGAATACATATAATCCTGCGGTGAGAAATCACCCTAATTTCTCATGGAATCAAAATGTGGTTGGCCAAAGGTGGCAGCTGGGACAGCACCATTATGATGGTCAGACTTCCGGCGGCCAACCGCGACCGCCTCAACCTTTTAACAACCCCAACCTGCTCCCGCTCCAAAGAAGAGTGTTGGAAGAGATGATGGAAAAGTTTATTGATATGACTCAAACTTCTATGGCCAATCAAAGGTCTTCCATGCGTAATTTGGAGGTTCAAATAGGCCAATTGGCCTGGGCTTTAACTGAGAGAACCCAAGGTGCACTCCCAAGCACCATGAAAAAGAACCCCAAGGAGCAGGGGAAACTTTTTTCTCCACCCATGCAACGTTATGAAGGGGAAGTAGTTGTAAATTGTGAAATCAACAACGTGGAAACCACCACTCTTTGTGATACCGCCTAATCTCGGAACTTCTTTGCTTGGCAAGATATTGAAAAATTCAATCTCACTGTTAATTTTGATGAGCGAATGAACACTAGTTCTCGCCAATGGATGCATTGTCGAGACGGAGGGTGAGGTGTGTGAGGTGAAGGTTGTATTGGATGGTGAACCGGTGTCTCCAATTTTGGGGGGCCTAAGGAAAATGATTCCCTTCCAATTTTGGGTGCCCCATTCTTAGAAAACATTGGTGCCACCCTACATATCGTTGAAGGTCGTGTTTCCTTGCCACCTAAAGAGACACACCACTCATGCCCATCTCCTATGGCCAATACCTCCAGTGATGTGCTTGAGGAAAAATCATATCCAATTGTGATTTTTAATGAATTGTATAGCTATGAAGTTTACAGCCCAAGTTTTGGTGATTCGGGTGAAGGAGACGTGGATGCTAATGTTGGAAAATGTGAGAACATAGCTAATCCGGATAGGCCAATAGCGCTGAACAAAGTTGAAGTTAATTCCGGTCTAGAGGAATTGATCGATGAAGAAATGGTGAAGGCTAGTGAAGAGGCCAAAGAAGAGAACAATGTCGCGGTGAAAATCTGCTCCACCAAATCCTTACGTGATTTAAATGGTTGTTGTCATAAGCATAAATTGATTGATAAGGCAGTGCGTTGGGGCATCCTTCTACCCTCTGCGGGTGAAGAAATGAAGCCCCCCAAAAAAATTTGAAATAGGAATGTTGATTTTGAGTTGAGCTCATGCATACGTCGGCGCTCTCCCACGGTGGAGAAGAAATAACAAGAGAGATTGCTTCGCGTCGTGCGTTATGCTGCCCTCAGATACGTGGAGGAGGTTAGAGGCAAGGAGGACAAAACTTCCTTGGGCTCTAAAGCCTGCACCTCCAGTCTTCCTCGTGTAACGGGGGAGAATCACCACAAATCGACATATAGTTAGATTGTTGTGATTGGTGGGCGATTCTCCGGGCTTTTCTTTTGTTGTTAGTTAGATTACAATGATGTTTCATTTTTGTTCTTCTTTTTCTGCTTTTATTTTAGAACAATCAATCTCTATAAACTGCTAATACATGTATTTGGTCTAGCTTAAGGACGTTAAACAAAAGCGCTATTGGGAGACAACCCTGATCTTTTTGAGCTGTTTGTAGCTAATCCATTTTGGTATTTGTTATATCATGCTCGTGCTTGGAGTTCCTAACCCCGCAGGTACTTAGTGTTTATATGGAAGGCGGAAGCAGTGACATTAGTGGATTTCACTTGTCTTCTGGTATGCTCACTAGCTGAGCATTGGGTAACCTCTCTCCTTATCTCTATTTTAGGTTTTGATTTTTATATCATGATATCATTGCATATCATAAGTTTGGGGGAGAGCAAGAGAACTTCATTACCCCCTTGCACGTGCACACTTTATGCGCATACTGGAAGCTTGTTCAGTTTTTTTTATTTAAAGTGCAAAAAAAAAAAATTTAAATTTGCATTTGCCACACACCACTGCACCCACTCGTGCGCGTGCTTACTTCTTTTAGTGACTTAGGTAAAACCCAATTTTGCATATTGATTGGAAAGTTGTTGTGCTGGCATAGGATTGAATCGTGGAGTAACATGTTAACTCTTGTAGTGCTCCTAGTCGAGTGCTCGTGTCACATGTAGAATTAGCTTTTTCATATACTTTTAGATTTATAATTTTCTAATGGCATGGATATCGTTTATTCTACTCATAATTCTCAAATCTGATAGGATCCAACGGTAGTATAGGTGAATGCGTAGTTAATTGCTGGAGTTGTTTTGCTCGAGTCGGGAGGAAGGGCATCCTTTCTCGATGGCTAGAACTTGCCCCAGCGATACTCGAAGCAAATGTTTAGGTTGAGTTCTCTAGTGCGAACGTGATATAAGTCACTGTTAAGACCGGTTGAGCTTTTGCACCCTGCATATACGAATTATCCTTGCTTACACCTCTTGTGTCTAACCCCTACCATTGGATTCAACTCCACCATCAATTCAACAAAGCGAAAATGACTATCCTAATCACACTCTAAATTTTGAGCTCAAAGTATATTTGCAATTAAAAGCTGGAAATGTTGTGGTGTATTTGTGAATGTGGTGGTGATAGCATAGTTGAAGATATAGTTGTATGTGTTTAAAATTGCAAAAAAAAAAATCTGAAACGAAAAAAAATGAAAAAGGAATTATGTAAATGGGAATGGGCATTGTACACAACTCATAGTATCTCGTTCAAGTCTGGGCATGGGCATTGTATAACTTGAATAAAAACGCTCAAAATGATAGTTTTAGATTAGGTTTAGCTCTTCATGTAAAACTCAGTTTTCATAAAGCCTACTCCAGTAATTGTAACAAAACTAGTGACGATGACAATGAGAGAATATATTAAGCTTTCATAAATTGAGTTTAAAGTAAAGGTTCAGGTTCTTGTAAAAACTTAGAACAATTTTCACCTGCAGGAATATCAAATTTTCCAATATCTTCAATGGTGAAGTTGTTTGAAGGATGAAGAGGATGCAATCTTGTTTGAAGCAGCCATGTATCATATCCTTCCTCTAATAATATTCTAACCAAATCTCTCTTTTCTGTTGGCAAACAATAGCTTTCTCCCGAGTACCCATTCAGCAGCAGAACAGGATACTGTGGACCTCCCCCTTGAGTCGAAGTGCTCCTCCATTGCTTGCAGCTAATGGTATATCCATCTTCTGTTTATAAAATATTTAATTAATTAATTCAAGGTCATTAAATTGCTTTTCAGTTTGACCACTACCGTTCACAAAAATGATAAAGAAATACGCTCTTAACTCCTGATGCTTTGATCATTTTCTGCTGAAATCATCAAAACTCAGGCACTAGTGCGGCAATTTTTTCCTTTGACTTTTGACAATTATTATTAAAAAATGACAAAGCTGACAAGAAATTGAAAAAATGTTGCTCTTTAATGATTTTGTTTGTACAATTTGGTGTGCCGAGTTAATTAATTAATGATTTTGTTCTCCCTTCAATACTTCACAATAATTTGTGTTGGTATTTGGTGTGCAAATAGCACAAATTAGTGTGCCGATAACATGTCTCATCCTTAGGTATTAGTTCCACATCTCAGATTTTATCTTTGGGTCTCCCTCTTGTGTGTGTATATATAGGGGAGATATGTATTGATGTATTTAACAATTAAGTGAAAATAAGATTTGATTCCTTTGTTTTCTACTTAGTATCAGAGCGATGTTTGGAAATAAATAAAAACCGGAGAGAGCTGTGATCACGGAAGCGAGATTAAAGGAATTTCTTGGGACCGTTTTTTTTTTTTGCCAGAGAGGGCTAATTCTTATTTTCCTTTCCTGACGTGAGAGGAAGGATAATCGCGTAGCGGAACTTTGCGGGACGAAGACGCGGCAGCAGCAAGAACTTGGCGCTGCAGAGTGCGGTGCGGCGGAAGGACGTCCAACCCGCGAGTTCTCTGCAGGAGTGCGCGCAGAGGGTGTGAAGGAGGATCGACAGGCGCGCACAGCGGGGAGAAGGTTTCCCGCATTCATCTTCCCTGTGTGCTTATGGCGCGCTAGGTGGGGACGAGGGAGTAACGCGCGACACCAGTGAATTGTCGCAGCAGGGGAGCGCATAGAGGGATTAACGCGACTGTCGTAGGGAGAAGGAAATCGGGTGTGCGCGGTGCTGCATCTGCATCGACTCTCAGTCATACTCTGTGAAAAGTGCTACACCGTGGGCTCATGAAGAAGGAAATCGTCGCAACGACAGTGCCGCATGTGGCAGTGGAGGAACGCGACAGTGCAGGGAGAGGCGTCGCCGCACTGCACAAGAAGCATCGTCCCGCGCAGAGAGGGAGGAGCGCGAGATTTTGGTGCGAAGGGCGCGTGGGATCTAGAAAAAAGTTTTAGACGCTCGGACTCCTTGGCCTTGAAGTGTTCTTTGGCGGTTTTCAGTTATTTACGCAAGTAAAGAAATTGATTTGGATGAGAAAATCTCACATAAAGTGGTGTGCAGGGAGAAAGGTCGCTCAAATTGGCTTTGCGACTCAATTTGTTCTACAGCAAAATAAATTAACAAATAGATTAACCAAGAGTTGTGTGTCAAGACTCATGGAGAAATTAGTCGCCAAAATGGAGGAGACAGACTTAAAAGTATTCCTCGAGTTCCTGTTGATGTCAAAAGGCAAGGGATTGACTCAGTCTCCGTCGCCTCTGGTAAAGCTGGATCTTACCTCTGTGGAGTTGAAGCTCGATGGACCAGTTACATACTTAAGTTGGTCGTGTCGGGTGAAAAGAGTACTCCAGAAGGAACCTGAAGGGCTATTTAACTGGCGAGAAGAGGGAGTCAGAGAAGCACTCGGATGGGTACAACGAATGGAAGACTACACACCGTCTATTACGCATCTGACTCATAAACTCAATGATCGCGTCTATCGCTGCCACGATGGATGACATAGTGACTGTAAGAAATGTTTGGGGGAAGCTACAGAGACTCTACGCAGGAGCTGATAACAACATGCGTGTGATCGAACGGGGGATTGAGATCGTAACACTGCATGATCACTCGATCCAGGAGTATGTCGCAGATCTGAAGCGACTATGGACATACTATGATTATTTCCCACCAGCCGCATGTTGTAAAGACCTTGAATGCACGAAAGGGGAGCGAGATGCTCAACGGAGGGCTATGCACTTTATGAGGGGGTTTAACCCATCATTTTAGCAAAGGAGTCTGATATTACTCGCTCAGCCAAAGATACCTTCCCTAGATGAGACGATCTCAGCCATGATGCAGGAGGAGAGCAGGATTAGGACCAAGTCTGGTGAACCACTCTTCCAAGAGGGAAATCGGCTCTAGCGGCCACCAATCAAGGGCACAAGGGATACAGGAGCGAGACGCGACAATGTTATAATTGTGGTGAAGTAGGTCATCTCCGGCTGACTTTCCCCAAGCCACCAAAAGAACGGGATGCAGGTGGACGGGGAAAATTTGGAGGTAGGGGGCGCGGTCGTGGAGTTCGTAGAGGTGGTGGACGAGGAAGCTATCAGACAAATTTCATGATAAGCAAAGAAGTGGCAGAAGAAGGTATTGTGGATATGGGTCACCCAAGGGAGCGGGAGATTTTGGATGCATGCCACCAGTTGATGCAAAGGAAGCAGAAAGGTGTGATGAATGACACCCCACTCCAACTCCGTCTAGAGGTAACATTGTGTCTTTTGCTCACTCGGGCACATGTACTTGTGATACATGTGCCCTTACATCTATGTCCATCACTAGATCACCAAAGTGGATAGTCAATTCAGACGCCTCTCGACATGTTACTGGGAATGTTGGGGAATTTCTTTCATATACCCCCTAGTACTCTCAGAATACATTCAAACTGTCGATGGAACGACTCAGTCTGTAGTTGGTAAGGGTACCGTACAGTGTACTGACACTTTGACTATATCCAATGTTTTGCATGCTCCTTCCTTTCCCGTAAATCTGTTATTTATTAGTGTCATTATATCTCTGCTAAAATGTGTTTTCTTGTTTGATATTCCAAAGGTGATCTTACAGGAGAAGGAGACTGACAGGAAATTTGGGACTAACACATGACGTAAGGGCTTGTGGTACCTGAATAGGGAAAGCTTGGACTCAATCCTTTCCACACTAATAGAGGATACTGCAGGAGTTAAAAGGAGCGTGGAGGACCAACACGTACTTCATCATAGGCGTCTGAGTCATCCTTCATTTTTTTTTTGAGCCAAATGTACCCACTTTTGTTTTAAAAGGTCAATTAAGAAAAACTTGTATGCGATGCGTGTGAACTGAGAAAGCATACCAGAAACTCCTACTCGAGTTCCAGTAGAAGGAATTCTGATTTATTTGATCTAGTTCATTTTGATGTCTGGGGACTATGTCTCACACCTACTGTGAATGGATTTTGATATTATATGTTTTTTATTGATTTTTTTTATGGATGACTTGGCTATACCTAATGAAAAACAAAAGTTATGCATTTGTCTACTTCAAGGATTTTCATAAAGGAGTTCAAACACAATACGACACAGTGGTGAAGGTATTGAGGTCGGACAATGGGACATAATACACTAATAGGACATTTGAGCAGTACTTGTCATCTCATAGGATCCAACACCAAACCACTTGCCCGTACACACTAGAGCAGAATGAAGTAGCTGAACGGAAGAACCGACACCTTCTTGAAGTAACCCAAAGTATGATAATTTTGATGAATGTGTCGAAGCATTTGTGGGGGAAAGTTGTCCTGATTGCAGCGTATTTGATCAATCGGATGCCCTCACGAGTCTTAAATTGGAAATCTCTGATTGAGATGTGTGAGGAAAAAGTGGAGATACTCTCTCTTAAAATCTTTGGATGTGTATGCTTTGTGCAAGGCAATAGATCAAATGTGAGAAAGTTGGATCCAAGGTCCCTGAAGTGTATTTTTGTTGGGTATTCAGCTACCCAAAAAGGGTATGTATGTTGCAGCCCAGTAGAGAGGAGATTGTTTATTACTATGGATGTCACATTTCGCGAGCATGAGCCATATTATTCTTCTCCAGTTGACTCGTCATTTGAGGACTCACTAATTACAGATAGTACGAGGCAGAAAGAGGAGGATTGCAGTAGTGGTGAGAAGTAAGTAATAAGTATCCCTTATTCTGTGTTGCCAACATAGTTGTCAAGGCGCGCGCTTAGGCGCGCCTGAGGCGTCGGGCGCACCAGGCGCAGCCCGCCGCGCCTCAGCACAGCTGAGGCGGGCGATGTGCCTCAGGCGCTCCCAGGCGCCCCTCAGGCGCTCCCAGGCGCGCGCCTTACAGGCTCCCAGGCGCGCCAAAGGCACGCCCGGGCCTTTCAAGGTATTTTTTTAAAAAAACTGATATAGGCAAAACCATGATCTTAGACGCACCCGAGGCACCCCCTAGGAGCACTTGGGCGCCCAATTCGCTGAAATTGAGCGAATTGGGTGCTCATTCGCTGAAAATCAGCGAATTGGGCTCCCAATTCGCTGAAATTCCGTGAATTAGCACAATTTCAGTGAATTGGACACCCAATTCGCACATTTTTAGCGAATTGGGCGCCTAATTCGCACAATTTCAGCGAATTGGGCACCCAATTCGCACAATTTCAGCGAATTGGGCGCCCAATTCGCACAATTTCAGCGAATTGGACGCTCAATTCGCTCAATTTCCTTATTCCCCCATTTTTGTGCCTCACGTGCCTAAGACGCACGTCTGCGCCTTGCGCCTAGGCTCCAGGGGCCCTTTGCGCCTCGGTGCGCCTTGCGCCTTTGATAACTTAGGTTGTCAAGCATAGTTAGGTGTGGTACCACTGCATAAGCAGAATGCAACTGTGGAAAGTGGACGTCACACCCAGGGGGAGCCCAAAGTATATACAAGTAGAAGAAAGTAGAGTGAGACTACAATGCCCACAGAGCCACCTGTGTTGAGTCCCTTGTCACTGCCTACTCGGTGTCCTGCGACACCGATTCCATCAACCTCAATCTTTGTTCAATCCACCTCAACATCTGAACCCACAAATGATATAATTCCTCATTCTTCTACTTCTACTCCCATATCGGTAAGGAGGAGTACCTGTAAGAATGCGGGAGTCTCACCTGATCGATATGGTTTTACTCATGATATTGCTAAGTTTATTTCTTATTCTCATATATCACATGTACATGGGGGATTTATTGCATCTTTGGACATAATCTCTATTCCTAAGTGTTGTCAGGTGGCTAAGGAGGATCCGCGATGGAAAACTGCAATGTTAGAAAAACTTGGAGTATTGGAGAAGAACAAAACCTGAGATCTTGTGTCGCTACCACCAGGGAAAAGAGCAGTTTGGTGCAAGTGAGTTTTCACTGTGAAACAAAACCCAGAAGGACAGATCAAGCGCTACAAGGCCCGACTGGTAGCAAAAGAGTACAGTCAGACTTAACATCGACTACGATGAGACCTTTGCACTGACCCATCACAAAATCAGCACAGTGCGTACACTGATATCCTTGGCGACAAATGGGAGGTGGAAACTACACCAGCTTGACGTAAAAAATGTCTTTCTTCATGGGGATCTGTTGGAAGAGGTGTACATGGAAGTTCCGCCGAGCTTTGGCACGGAACAAACAAGGAAGGAGACAGCCATTGGATATCAACAGACCAATGTCGTTCACACCCTGTTCTTTAGGAGACATGGAGCTCACATCACAGTATTCGTTTTGTGTGTGGATGATATGCTCATAACAAGAGATGAAGAGAATGGAATTGCTCATCTTAAGAAGATATTGGGCAAGGAATTTGACGTGAAGGACTTGGGTCAGCTACGATACTTCCGTGGGATTGAGGTAGCCTGCGGAGCATGAGGAATTGTTTTATCCCAAAGGAAATATGTGTTGGACCTACTCAAAGAGACAGATATGATTGGTTGCAGGCCCGCTGTCTCTCATATTGATCAGAAAACTAAGCTCGGGGCGGAGGCGGGAGAGCCAATTGATAGAGAAAGATACCTGGGTCACACCAGTCCCGACATATCATTCGTCGTGAGCGTGGTAGCTCGTTATATGCATGATCCTAGGGAGGTTCACTTGGATGTCGTATATCAGATTCTTCGATATTTGAAGAGCGCACTGAGAAGAAACTGATCTTCCAGAAGAATGGACATTTAAACATCGAGGGCTATTGTGACTCTGACTGGCCTAGTTGTGCAGATGACAAAAGGTCAACGTCAGGATATTGCATGTTTGTAGAAGGCAACCTTGTCTCCTGGAAAAGCAAGAAGCAGATTATAGTTGCGAGATCTACAGTCGAGGCAGAATACAAGGTCATGGCCTTAAGCGTAGGGGAGATGTTATGGCTGAAAGCCTTGCTGGTTGAACTCAAGATGGATCAAGGAGAACAGATAACACTATGGTGTGATCGCAGGTCAGCTATTAGCATTGCAAATTGTAGAGAGGGAAAAATACCACCTTGTATATATGTTCACTTATATCAAATACAAAGAATGAGTACAAATATATAGATGAGAGAAGGAGAGAAGAAGGTCCTATACAAGATGTGAGACTAAAGAGAGGAGAGAAAAACAATAAATGTCAATAAATGTTACATAATGGGCCTAGACTAAATGGGCTTTTCCAACACTCCCCCGCAAGCTGGAGCGTATAGGTCATATGCACCCAGCTTGGACAAACACTGGTAGAATAAGGTACTGGATAAGGCCTTTGTGAGAATATCAACAACTTGATCAGTGCCCGGAACATGCTTTAACTCAAGTTTCTTCAATTGAACTTTCTCTCGAATAAAGTGACAGTCGACTTCGATATGTTTTGTGCGCTCATGAAACACCGGATTCTTTGTTATGTGCATAGTTGTCAAGGCGCGCGCCTAGGCGCGCCTGAGGCGTCGGGCGCACCAGGCGCAGCCTGCCGCGCCTCAGCACAGCTGAGGCGGGCGATGTGCCCCATGCGCGCCTCAGGCGCGCCCAGGCGTGCCTAGGCGCGCGCCTTACAGGCTCCTAGGCGCACCATAGGCGCGTCCGGGTCTTTCAAGGTATTTTTTTAAAAAAAATTTTTGATATGAGCAAAAACATGATCTTAGACGCACCCGAGGCTCCCCGTAGGCGCACTTGGGCGCCCAATTCGCTGAAATTGCGCGAATTGGGCGCCCAATTCGCTGAAATTGCGCGAATTGGGCGCCCAATTCGCTGAAATTGCGCGAATTGGGCGCCCAATTCGCTGAAATTGCGCGAATTGGGCGCCCAATTCGCTGAAATTGCGCGAATTGGGCGCCCAATTCGCTGAAATTGCGCGAATTGGGCGCCCAATTCGCTGAAATTGCGCGAATTGGGCGCCCAATTCGCTGAAATTGCGCGAATTGGGCGCCCAATTCGCTGAAATTCCGCGAATTGGGCGCCAAATTCGCTGAAATTCCGTGAATTGGGCGCCCAATTCGCTGAAATTAAGCGAATTGGGCGCCCAATTCGCTGAAATTGCGCGAATTTGCTCAATTTCAGCGAATTGTGCGCCCAATTCGCTCAATTTCAGCGAATTGGGCGCTCAATTCGCTCAATTTTCTTTTCCCCCCATTTTTGCGCCTCACGTGCCTCAGGCGCGCGCCTGCGCCTTGCGCCTAGGCTCCAGAGGCCCTTTGCGCATCGGTGCGCCTTGCGCCTTTGATAACTTAGGTTATGTGTATGGCGGCTTGACTATCACAGAATAGAACAGCAGATGAGGGGAGTTTTACTCCTAGGTCAGTAAGGAGACTTTCAAGCCATGTGAGTTCTGAGACAACCGAGACCATCGATCGGTATTCAGCTTCTGCAGAGGAGCGGGCGACCACAGCTTGTTTCTTACTTTTCCATGTAATGAGATGACCACCAAAATAAGTACAGAACCCACTTGTTGACCTCCGATCGTCCAGAGAACAGGTATAATCGGCATCATAATAAGCGACTAATGCAGGAGCCGAGTCGGAGGTTTTGTAAACCAGCCCTTGACCCGGAGCTCCCTTAAGGTATCGGAGAATCCGTTCAACCGCCTGGAGATGAGAAACCCGGGGGGCGTGCATGAACCGACTGACAACCCCAACAGCAAATGATATATTTGGCCTCGTGACCGTTAGATAGATCAACTTTCCCACAAGTCGTCGATAGTATTCTGGGTTCTGAAGAAGCAAATCGTCATCAGAAGCATGAGCACACAGTTTGTGATTTACCTTCATCGGGGTACAAGCTGGTTTGCAACCGGACTGACCAGCGTCTTTGAGAAGATCGAGACAGTACTTCCGTTGGGAAAGGACCAGCCCGTCTGGTCGTCGTGCGATTTCGAGACCAAGGAAGTAGCGAAGTTGCCCTAGGTCTTTAGTCTGAAATACAGTGCTCAGATGTTGTTTGATCTCTTGAATCCCCTTTGAATCATCCTCAGTGAGTAGTATGTCATCAACATAAACCAACAGAAGGACGGTTCCAGTGGCCCGGTGTCGGGTGAATAGGGAGAAATCTGTAGAACTCCGAGTGAACCTCATGTCCCGAAACACCTTGTTGAACTTGTCAAACCACGCCCGAGGGGACTGTTTGAGACCATAAATGGATTTCTTGAGAAGACACACCCGAGACTCCCCCGTGGTCTCAAACCCGGGCGGTTGGCGCATGTAGACGGTTTCCTGAAGGTCGTCATTCAAAAAGGCGTTCTTGATATTGTGCTGATAAAGGGGCCAGTGGCGGTGCACCGCCACGGAGAGAAGAACACGGACGGTGTTGAGCTTAGCCACCGGAGAGAAGGTCTCCTCATAGTCAAGGCCCTCCTGTTGCGTGAAGCCACGAGCCACAAGACGGGCCTTCAGGCGGGAAATAGTGCCATCCGGAGCATGCTTGATGACGAAAACCCACTTACACCCAACAGGGTGCTGACCTGGAGGTAAGGGAACCAAGTCCCAGGTCTTGTTGGCCCAAAGGGCCGTCATTTCCTCGTCCATGGCAGCCCGCCAGCCGGGATGTTGAAGTGCCTCCTGAAAAGAGTTAGGGACAGAAACAGAGGATAATGAGGTGGCAAAGTGAAGAAGAGGTGGAGAAAGGCGGTGGAGAGAGATGTAATTCGCCATCGGATGAGCGGTGGAAGCCGGAGCCGGAGCAGCAGGTAGCGGAGCACCAGAGGTCGAGGACGACTGCAGAGGGGCAACGGGAGGAGGAGAGCGACGAGAGTAGACTCGGATAACTTGTGGTGGTGGACGGACCGGAGGTAGGGCAGGAGGAGGAGAGGAGGAGGAGCAGGGAGCAGGGATGACAGGACGAACGACGGGGTCTGGACTAGGAGTGATATCCAGATCAGAAAAGAAGGGAAGATCTTCACGGAAAGTGACATCCGCAGAGACCGTAACTTTGCGGGTAGCAGGCGAATAACACACATAACCCTTTTGAGTGCGCGAGTAGCCCACAAAGATATGTCGGGCGACACGGGGATCCAACTTGTCGATGGAGGGACCAAGTTGGTGGACGTAGCAGGTACACCCAAAGACCCGAGGAGGAACGGGAAAAGGCGGAGTGGAGGGAAAGAGGAGGCTGAAGGGAGTAGCATACTGGAGGACGGAAGAAGGGAGGCGGTTGATGAGAAAACAAGTCGTGGAGAGCGTGAAGTTCCAGTACGGTTTGGGAACCCGCATTTGGAGCATAAGGGAACGGGCGACATCAAGAAGGTGACGATTCTTGCGCTATGCGACACCATTCTGTTGTGGAGTATACGGACACGAGGTTTGGTGAAAAATGCCGAACTCATAGCAGAGAGTCGCAAAGGTATGACTGGCGTACTCACGCGCATTGTCAGTACGAAGAGTATGAATGGATGCAGAGAATTGAGTGCGAGTCTCAAGTATGAAGGCCCGGAACACGCGGGGAAGCTCAGAGCGATCCCGGAGGAGATACAACCACGTCATGCGAGAGTAATCATCAATAAAAGTAAGAAAATACCGGTAGCCAGAAATACTAGTGAATTTGTACGGACCCCATATATCGGAGTGTACCAAAATAAAAGGAGCGGAGCTCCGAGTACAGTGAGAAGGAAAAGATGAACGGGGTTGTTTGCCCAGAATACATGTGTCACACTGAAATGCGGGAAGAGAAACATCTAGAAGAACCTTCCGGAGGACTGGCAGAGGAGCATGACCCAAACGACGATGTCAAGCCGAAGAGGAGATAGATGCGAGGATAGTGGGAGAGTCGTCAAGGAAATAGAACTCATTCTGCAGCCACCCCCTACCAATGATAGTCCGCGTCTGCTGATCCTGTATGAGAAAAGAAGAGGAAGTAAATGTCACGGAGTAATTAGAATCAGTAGTAAGGCGACCAACAGAAAGTAAATTGAAAGGAGAGACCGGAACGTGAAGAGCCGAGCGCAGAAGGAGAGAAGAGGTCCAGGGAATATCAGCACATCCAGAGACAGGAACAGAAGCCCCATTGGCCACAGTAATGTACTTCGGGTGAGGTGAAGACAAGTACTGAGGTGACCGAACAGAGGTGCTGTGATGAGTGACACCAGAATCGAGGATCCATCGCGGGCCAGAGGAGAGGCAGGCGATACCTTCATTGGAGATGGAGGCAACGGAGGCAACCGAGGCAGGAGGGCGGCTAAGCAGTCCATGAAGATGCTGGAGCTGAAGACGAACCACGTCGAGGTCAGGACGAGTGGAAGAGGAGTCAGTCGCAGCAACAGTGGCTTGCGGACGAGGAGGGTGGCCATGTTTGCGGTAGCACGTGGCTTCAAGATGCCCATCTTTGCCGCAGAACGAGCACTTAGGCCGAGGCCGGCCACCCTGGCCCCGACTGCGAGAGTCAGAGCGGCCACCACGAGCAGAAGATGGAAGAGGCAATAAGGGAGCAGAGGCTGCTGAACAAGGGCCGGAGAAAGTGGCCCGGGCACATCCGGAGGCGGGGAGATCTTGAGAAGCATAGAGCACACATCGGAGAAAGATGGGGTAACAGTAGAGGAGAGGATGTGAGCCCGTACACTATAGAGATGAGGCGGGACCCGGGCCATCATCATGGCTATACCCACAGCTTCCTTTTGGGCACGTTGGGCAACAAGATCAAGAGTAGGAGGCTGATGGTGGATCCAAGCCTCGACCAGAGACCGAGCCTGAGCAACAAAGGATGTCAGATCGGTCGCGCCACTGCTATCAAGGGCCTGGAGAGCAGTGATAATGTCGTACAGATGGTGAAGACTATCCTTACCAGAGTAGAGGGTGTGGAGCTCGTCTCACATGCCTTTGGCCGTCTCATGGTACATGGTCTGGCGATAGGATTCGCCATCAAGAGAATTAAGAAGCCAAGTCTGCACCCGACCATCATTGCGTAACCAATCATCTGTAGGAGTACCGATAACGGCCTGAGTCAAGTGATGAAGGAACCCCTTGGATTGCAGGACACGGCGAACAGAGTGTGCCCATTCTACAAAAACTTTCTTGTCGGTCAGAGAAATGGTAGTAATACGGAGCTCATCGCGGACTTCCGGGAGAGAGGTCGGGCGGTCAGCAGGAGGAACCGCCGTGCCAACGAAATCAGCAGAGGAGTCCATGGAGAAGAGAGGCGGCTAGGAGAACAGACCGGGCAACAAAGAAGACCGCGCGACCTGAGCAGAGACCGCTCAGGCACCAAACTGCAAAAGGAGACCGTGACCAAAGGCGGAGGCCGGGAGAGAGATCAGGTCGCAGCGGACAGAGAGAGGCCGCAAAGAAAGGAAAAGGAGAAGACCGCGACCAAAATGCGGGAAGGCAGGAGTCCGCACGGTCTGGCTGAGCACAGCAGCGGTCTAAGAAACAGGAGGCCGGTGGTGGTGAGAGAGAAGAGACCGCGAGTAGGGAAGACTCGAGCGGAAAGAGAGAAGAGACCGCAACGCCCGGGACCAACCCGCAGGAGAGGCAGGCCGCAGGAGAGGCAGGCCGCAGAAGAGGCAGGTCGCTTGCGAGCTGGAGCAGGCCGCAAGAGAGGTAGTCCGCAGCAAGGAGGAGCAGGCCGCGACGAGCTAGGTCAAGCCGCAACGAGCCGAAGTAGGTCGGGAGAGAGGCAGGCCGCAGCGAGGTATAGGAAGCCGCAGCGAACCGGAGCGAACCAGAGCAGGTCGCGAGAGAGGCAGAGCAGCAGGCCGCAGGCCGCAGCGAGCTGTACCAGGCCGCAGAGAGAGAGAACAGGCCGCAAGAGACAGCGGTCTGGAGGAGAGAGAGGGAAGGTAGACCCGACGAGAGAGAAAGAAGGGGAAGGCTATAAAATGTCGGATGGGAGGGGTGGAACCACAGAGAAGAAGCAGAAGCAGAAGAAGAGGAGCGGAGCGGACAGGAAGGCAGGCCGCAAGAAGCCGGGCGGGTAGCGGATAGAAGACAGACCGCGCGGTTAAGAAAGGGGAAGCCGCTCAAGGAGAATCGGTGCCTCTGATACCATGTAGAGAGGGAAAAATACCAACTTGTATATATGTTCACTTATATCAAATACAAAGAATGAGTACAAATATATAGATGAGAGAAGGAGAGAAGAAGGTCCTATACAAGATGTGGGACTAAAGAGAGGAGAGAAAAACAATAAATGTCAATAAATGTTACATAATGGGCCTAGACTAAATGGGCTTTTCCAACACAAATAATCTTATCCGACATGATAGAATCAAGCATATAGAGATCGACAGATTATTTATCAAAAAAAAGTTGGATGGTAGAACACTAAAGCTGGGACATGTTGCTACAAAAGAGCAAGTGGTTGATTGTCTAATCAAAGGACTTAGCTCACTGGACTTATGTAGATTGAGTGACAAAATGTACTTAGTGGATATCTTTTGCCCACCTTAAGAGGGAGTGTTGGTATTCAGTGTGCAAATAGCACAAATTGGTGTGCCAATAACATGTCTCATCCTTAGGAATTAGTCTTACATCTTAGATTTTATTTTTGGACCTCCCTTTTGTGTGTATATATAGGGGAGATATGTATTGATGTAATTAACAATTAAGTGAAAATAAGATTTTTGATTCCTTTGTTTTCCACTATTTGTCATACAAATTGAAAATATAATGATTTTTCTACCATTTTAAAATGTTATTTCTCAACTGTAAAGTAGATGAAAATTTGCTAATTTAAAGTATTTTGCCAATAACAAATCATGTTTTCTTTACCTGTCGTTAAGTTGTGAAGAATATATGGAGGGTAATGGACTTGATTCATTTCCGATAAACTGGAATCATTTTTGGTGTACCTCGGTACTTGTGATATGTATGTTCTCCAAAGACTTTGCAAAAGGAGGAGTACAAATTTGCCTCTCTGCTTTCCTTTCAAACTTGCAAGGCTCCTTAACAATTCAAAGGTTGATATAGTAAGTTCACCTTGAAGGCTTAACAACTCTTCACCTGAACCATTATGTTGTTTATGATCTTTAATATCATCTATCTCAACTTTTCTGAAAGTAACATGCAATGTGGTGGATTCATGCCAAGCATAAAGTGACAGAAAAAAGGGATTCATCACTTTTTTCCCTTCAAGAATATATCTGCATCAGTTAGAGTTAGATCAGTTCCAGTTCATTTGTAATATTGGGTAAACCACATTTCAGTCATACAGTTTGACTCTAGTTCCTGTTAGAAGTAGTATTTGTATTACTTTTTATTTATGTGCCAAGTAATCTTACCTATAAATAGGTTGTACAAGCCTCTTGTTAAGTTACACAACTAAATAACTAAAGAAGACTTTCAACATTGCATCAAACGAGGTTAGATCCTTATGGGCCCATCACACGTCAACATTGAACACTGCAATTCAAGGAATATCTTTTCTCCAGTTTTCAAAACAACAGGGAACTGCTATTCAACGTTCATGTCTTCACACCTTCCCCAGGAATCTTGGCTTGTGCCTCATGTTTCCACGGTAATGGGATTGAAGATAAATACTATCATTGTTGAAATCCTATATCCAACAAATTTTGTATTTCTAGACATGTTATCTTTTTGGAAGATACAATGTTCTCATACATCTTCAAACTCCATCACAGTTATTTTCTTGGGCTCTTAGACAAAAAAAAATTGCATAAAATAAATAACTAAAGAAGGCTTTCAACAGTTCCATTTAGCTCCAAACAATTCAAATGTTCCAATCAAGTCTTTATAATCTTATCCACAATTCTAGTGTCTAACACAAGGAACAAATTCCCTTAAAAAACAAATGGAGAACCTGTCTTCACCTTTTCAGATTTGGATTTTGACTTTACTTTCTTAATTCAAAATATCAATTTTTTTTATTACATTTCGCTCTGCATTTTATTGATCTTCAGAAGGCTTATGATAGGGTTCTAGGAGAGATCTTATGGAGAGTCTTAGAAAAGAAAAGTGTAAATGTATCATACATTGACATAATAAAAGATATATATACAAATTCAGTGACGAGGATGAGGGCATCTGGAGAATTAACACAAAAATTCTCCATCACTGTTGGCTTACATCAAGGTTCAGTTTTAAGTCCTTATCTTTTTTACCCTTATCTTAGAGGAGCTCACCGGACATATCCAACAATCAATACCTTGGTGTATATTGTTTGCGGATGATATCGTTTTTGTCAATGAGACTCACGAGGGTGTAAACACGAAACTTGAATCTTGGCGAGACACTTTAGAAAAGTAGAGTTTTAGGTTGAGCAAGGCGAAGATGGAGTATATGGAGCTTAAATTTACTAGTGCAAGGAGGACAGATGATTTCGTTATTAAGTTGGGTGATCAAGATATTTCCCGCAGTGAGTGATTTAAATATCTCGGATCAATAGTTAAAAAAGATGGAGGTGTTGATAAAGATGTGATACATAGAATCCAAGCAGGTTGATTGAAGTGGAGATGCGCATCTGGGATGTTATGTGATCAAAAAGTACCATTAAAACTTAAAAGCAAGTTTTACTGTACTGCAATTAGACCAACGATGGTATATGGTTTTGAGTGTTGGGCAATGAATTGTGTTCATGAGCAAAAAATGGGAGTTGCGGAGATGAGATTGTTTAGGTGGATGTGTGGACACACGAGACTAGATAAAATTAGGACTGGTTGTGTCAGGGATAAGACAGGAGTAGCGCCAATTGCAGAGAAGATGCGAGAAGCTCGACTAAGATGGTTTGGACATGTACAAAGGAGACCATTAGAGACACATGTTAGACGTTGTGAGAGTTTAGTCATTCAGCATGTTAAACGGGGAGGGGTAGACCAATAAGGATTTGGAATGAAACAATACGGAAAGACATGATGTACTTACATATGTGAGATTATGACTAAAGATAGGGCACAAAGGATTCATATAGTGGGTTAAAGGCTTGAGTGTTGTTGTTGTTAATCACATTTCGCTCTCTGATTCTATTTGCACTTGCCCCCATACTTCTCATATGAAAAAAACCCTAGATTCGAAGTAGTAGAGAAAATCCTCAATGTAACTCTCAGATTTCGATTGCACGTAGCTTCAATGTCTGAGGTGAAAGCAGCTTCAATGAAGGCAGCAAAAATCCTATAACCTCCGAAGAATTTGAAGCACAAAAACTCTAGCTAGGCCCTCCGATAA
Organism: Platanthera guangdongensis; assembly: GCA_039583875.1. NCBI lineage: Eukaryota > Viridiplantae > Streptophyta > Magnoliopsida > Asparagales > Orchidaceae > Platanthera > Platanthera guangdongensis. The sequence continues at coordinate 500,506 of CM077147.1, read as the reverse complement.
CTTTGGATGGGAATTTGCTGCCTTGCTAAAAAAAATTTGTTTTGTTGATGCGTTTGCAACGATTTTAAACTATAGGAACTGATTGATGGAATTATAGGAACCAAAATGAAACCAGAGCAAACTGTAGGGATTAAAAGGTGGTTTACCCTATAACTTATTAATATAAATTGGGCTAAAGTTTGTACCTTGAACCAGAAGTTGAAGCTAAAGTAAGACCATAATGCATGTACTGTGTGTAGGGTGTTCTGCTGTCTACTTCACATAAATCCACCTCTCCGTCCAAGATAAAAAGTTTCTCCTTACTTACACTTTTGAAAACAACATAACCACCAGCTCTTCCTTTGAGAAAGGAATGTGAACCTCCTATAAATGAATTTTTATTAACAAAACCTCCCTTACCTCTATAGTTCATATTCATTGTTAGATATGCAGTGCAAGGCATTCCTCCAATGAAACCTCTCATTGTTTCTCTGACCACGACCTTATCACTCCACATGTTTCCTTGTACTTCTCCATTAATTTTTGGCACTGAAACCATATTTTGATTGTTTTCTTTTACTCGAACTTCACTCTTGAATTTTATAACATCATTCACTAGCGCCTGACTGATACGCTCTGATAAAGCTGTGATCGTAAGGCAAGGATTTGTACCAACTGAGCATGGAATTAGAGAAGCATCAGACACATATAATCCTTCATGAACTGCTAAATGATTTGTATTAATTGGGTTAAAGACCTGCCCTTTAGGATTGCAAACTCCTAATGAAGAATTTGTTGCAGCATTGCACCCCCCTAGGAGATGAACACAAGTGCTACGATACTTTGACATAAAGAGAATTCCTCCCAATTTTCTTGTAAGATTCTGAAGAGCTAGGATCTTTTTTGGTAGAAGAGGATCATGAGGAGAGGTAATTCTTATTTTTTCAGCTTCATCATCAAATGCTATTATTCCATCCGAAGAGTCATGGCCTATGACATTTAGAATCATATCCTGGCTAGCTTTTGATCTCATTATATTGCACTTTATCTTGTCAATCAACCCATGTAGGAACCAATAACAAGGGGGCCAGCCGTAGGCGGTTATACCCTTAAAAATCAAATTAGGGTATGAAGTAGGAATAACACCGCCCTGCAAAATAGATTGAGAAATGTGTGATTAAGAAGATGTTGAAACACGTGACAGTGCTGAGTGGTGCCACGCCACTATAGACTCAAGTTTCTCTGTTGAAAATGGGTTTGATTTGACCCAATTGTAGTATCTTTTATTATGTTTGCGGCTCTCATGGTCCTTTGACACATTTTGTCATGGTTGAGCAAAGTTTCAGGGTGGGTGACGCCCACATCACTATATATAATACTTGATGATGTTGATTTTTTTTTCATTTGAGCAATGGTGGCCAATAGGAGAATTTTCTTACATGAATCACTGAGGAAGAGCAATTTCTTACCTGAATTGTGAATCCTGCTGAAGAGGTGAATGATGAGGAGATTGCAGGCCCTGGCCTGATTTGAAATGGAACCTCTGAAAATTGGTTCTTGTTCAATCCATGAGCATGTAGAGGGGCTCTGCTCCTTGCAACATAAGCCACATTGTTTCCATTGCAGCTTAGCCCAAGTCCAAATCTCTCTGACAGACCCATTCCTCTTCTTTGTGATTTGAAGAGTATCTCCGTCGTACCAAGCACTCCAGCTGCAAACATCATCGATTTTATTGTATCATTAATGTTTTAATTTTATTAAATAGTATTCAAATTTATTTTGCATGAACTAATTAATATTGTGAATCCAGTTCTTCAATATGTTCAAATTTATTGTGTAATCTATTGTGGACGAGAACCAACTTCCATATAGTTTCAACAGAAAATACACGTGAACTCACTTTTTGAAAATAAAATTGAACCACTTCTAAACCCTCATATCGTACTGCAATGCTGAAATTTAGCTCAATTTCTTACCGGAAAGCACCACAAAATCTGCACTTATGTAGTCTAAATCATCCAAGTACAGTCTCCACCTCCTTTGATGATTCTTGCCATTAAGTTCGTGAACTTCACACGAGTTTTTAACAATATATTGAACTTTTCTTTCTGTTTTCACCACACATCCAGCCTGAGAAAGAAACTGGAGATCTAGGAAAAGTTCCAGGACATGAATTAGAAGTGAAGAAGATGGAACAAGAACGTACCTTCGTTGCTACGGCCAAGTAGTTCTTATCTGTGGAGTTCTTGGCATTGTAGGGGCAACCTGACAGGCAATTTCCACACGCTAAACAATTTTCCAGCTTCTTCTTTCCCACTAAACTATCGTCGTCGTCTTCTTCTTTTCTGTCAAAGTTTATACTGAGTTTTATGGGATCAGGCTTATAATCTTCAATCTCTTCGCAGACAATTTGTTTGATAATTCGACCGTTGTTGAATTCCACGGGACTGGGCTGCGCTCCCAGCATTGATGATGCTAAAAGTTCGTATTTTTCCCAATCTGTATTCCACTCCTTCGGCCACTTTGGGTCTCTTCTAGTTCGAAGGGGTGTAGGCAAAAGCACCCCTGCATTTATAAGAGAGCCTCCGCCAAGTCCGCATGCGACTGCAGCTAAAGAATCGCCTTCCTCGTGTATCTGAATTTGTTTTGAACAAATTAGACAAGTGTTTGATGGTACTTAAGTGTAGTAATTGTTCCGTAGGGGTAGCGTAGCGTTCTCTCTTTTAGGAGCGGGTGAGATCCAAGCTGTCTAGCCTTAAATCCAACGTTTGTGATTTATAATAATAAAAAAATAAAAAAAAACAAGCAAAACCGGTTCTTTAAAGCCCATCGGACACGAAGTTTAGTTTTGTTGTGTGGTTGCTTAGCGCTCTACCGGTTTGGAGAATCGAATCCCCTCAGCTGGAGAGTAAGTCAGGCATGCAAGCAGCCGAACAAACAACAATGACATCAAGGCATCCCGAAGGAAAAAAACGTGGGGCCACGCCCGGGGCGCCGGCGGGCTGTGCATGTGTGCCTCTTTGCGGGTAGTACTGTCACGGCGGGGTTGGCCAGTGCTTGCCCGTGTGTGCGTGTGGATCGTGGTTCGCTTGGTCGGCTCGAACCGCCTGGGGTGACTCGATCGGGATTTGAACCGGCTCAACTTAAATAACATTAGGGGAACCCCCATCAAGTCTCGTTTGTTATAACGAGTGATAGTCCATGGGCCGCGTGAGTGCCCCGCCATGACGTACTACCTCCCATGCTCGTCTGCTCTCGGCTGCACGGGCTTCGCACGATAGCACTCCCGCCTCTCGCAGTTCTCCCGAGTGTAGTACTCCCGCTAAGGTGCGACGAGAGTGTCCTCATGCAAAGCCCATGCGGAGAGCAGGTGAGCCACGAGAGTGTATTTTTATTTATTTAAGAAATATACATTTTTTTCTTCTTATTTTTATTAAATTCTTTATTTAAAGAGACCAAATTATACGTTGTTAATATAGTAAAAAAAGTGGTTTAAGATTTTTTTTATTACTATTATCAAAAATTAGCGGACCCACTATAATGGGATAAAGATTTGACTGTTGTTATTATTATTATTATTATAGAAAATTAGGTTTCAAAATTCTAGAGGGGGCTGTACTTTTGTATAACAATCACCTGAAACAAAGCTTTATCTGATCCGAACGAAATTCCCGGCCACTTGCGCCGTTCGAACTTCACAGCCGAGAAGAGGCTGAAGACGTCTGTTGGAAAATCCTGCGCCTCCCATTGCCTCCCCTTCTCTAAGAGGCAGACATTAATTCCGGCCATCGACATCCGGCAAGCCGCCACCGAGCCACCATAGCCGGAGCCCACAACAACGGCATCATAGCTCTCCTCACACGCCATGTTTTCTCTCTCTTAAACTATTCCTGATATGTATTCTCCGGCAGGCACCAACAAATTAAACAGAGAGTCGTGTTTATACGTGAGGGGAGAGCAGTTGAAACTTGAAAGCCCGTCCCGTCCTCTGGGAGAGAGATGGAAGTTATTATAAGTTGCAAAGTAAGATATGGATATATATATAAATATATAAATTAATGTAAGCAAAGTCAAAGGTGTTCTCATTAGAACGCGCAGCTGCATCATTCGGCCGTTGACAAGTGGCACTCCGCGATCGATCCTAGCATAATCTTCCAAGCATCTTTGAAAGACGATGAAGCCAAGAAGAACGATCCACGAAGACAGTGATGTATCCTCCTTGCGATACCCCTCAATTCCGCCCGATACCTGCAACTGCAACCACTAACAATCGCCAACAAGCTTTTTAGGAAATAATCCTGATTTGAAATAAACAACGATTGTTGAAATTTGACTATGAAAATAATTTGAAATCTTGGTGATATTCTCTAACAAATGAGAATAATTACCTTTGCTAGCAATTCCTGAGTTTCACAAATAGATAGAGATTATCTCAGAACTCAACTGAAATTGGAATTAGCAAGCAACAAGGATACACAATCCTAAGGCAGCACGCCTGAACAGATTGGGAAGGAGGCGCAGGGACAGTTCCGTGGCAACCACCAACGACGACAACAAGAACAGCACAATTTTCTTCACACCCCGGTTCAACAGAGAACCAACAATTTAAACAAAAGCCCTAATATGACTCAAAAGTCCAAAATGCCTCAAAACAACCTAAGAAAATACATGATTCCCAAAACAGGTCATAACATTGCCTCCCCCATCAAATGTTCTTTGACCTCAAGGAACGCTGTCTGGCCAACGCTGGCGGAGCAACCATAAGTCCTCCCACATCGCATCCTCCGGAGAGCCATTGGTCCACTGAATGAGCAACTGTGTCACGACGCATCCTCCCCAATTGGTAATGCGGCGATCCAAGATGGCAAGTGGTTCCACAAGAGGATTGCCCTCCTCATTGACCGTCGTCGGGAGGGGCTGCGGCTGATCAGGTGGTGGTCCGGAATACCTTTTCAGCTGCAAAATGTGGAAGGTGTGATGTATCTTGGCCCCCTCCGCTAGAGCCAATTTGTATGCCACTTGACCAATCCTTTCAAGCACTTGGAAGGGCCCAAAGAACTTTGGTGAACGCTTATGAATGCGATGGCCCCGAAGGCTGACTTGTTGATAGGGTTGTAATCGAATCCAAGCCCACTCCCCCACCTCCAAAACATGCGCCCGACGTGTGGAGTCCGTCAACGTCTTCATGCGGTTTAAGCTCGCGCCAAGTTGTCCTTAAGCATTGTCATCACGCAGTCCCGTGCGGCGAGAGAACGGTCCACCGATTCCAGTTTAGCTGCGCCGTCTACATAAGGAGAGAGGGTCGTCGGCTCCTGGCCATACACCACCTCGTACGGTGTCATGCGAATGGCGGTATGATAAGTAGTGTTATACCACCACTCGGTGAGGGGTAACCAGCTAGCCCAACTATTTGGTTTTTCAAAGCACATACAACGGAGATAGCTTTCCACGCACCTGTTCACCATCTCGATATGCCCGTCAGATTGAGGGTGATAAGCTGATGACATGTTGAGTTGGACTTGGAGTACTCGGAATAGTTCTTGCCAGAAGTTGCTGATGAAGACGTTGCCCGGTCCCTCACAATGGATGCAGGTAGGCCGCACAGCCGAACAATGGAATCCAGGAAGACTTGTGCGACTGTCACTGCCGTGTATGGATGATGCATGGCTATAAAGTGAGTCTGTTTACTTAAGCGGTCGACAACCACCAAAATAGTAGACTTCCCATGACTCCTGGGTAACCTATCGATAAAATTCAAGGAAATATCCCGCCAAACGCGATCCGGAATAGGGAGTGGGTGGAGTAAACCCATTGGCCGCTGGTTGTCTGCCTTACGTTATTGGCATACCGAACATTGCAGGATATATTGGTAAATATCTGATTTCATTATTTTTTCTAATAGAATAATCGTTTCATGCGTTGATAGGTGGTGGAAATGCCCGAGTGTCCTCCCATCGTTCCCGCATGATACATTTGAAACAGTTGAGTCCTAAGATTTGGATCATTGCCAATTACAAGTCGTCGCTTGCGATTGAGCACGCCATGTTCCCATGAGTACTTCGGGTGAGCAACACCTTCCCCTTGGCCGAAATAATCAGTTGGAGTCGAGTATCTGTCCGCCATGATTCACGGATTTTCTGGAGTATGTACGACTAGAGAGTGGAGATGGCGTGCAACGTCGCTTGTGGTGCTTCATGGACCCCTGATAGCGCATTCGCGCATATATTTTCCTTACCCTTCTTGTATTGGATCGTAAAGTCATACCCCAGTGTTGCAGAATAGGGACCGGGCGGTCTGGCAGTCTGACTCTGGCGGATTACAGACCGTGTTGTCTGTCGGTTTCTCTCCAGCGGTTTGGTTGCCGGTCTGTTGTTGTTGGTGTCCTGGCGGTCTGCCGGTTTGTCTCAAGCGACTTGGAGACCGGGTGATCAGGCGGTCTCCCGTGGCGGCTTGCTCTCTCCTTTTGGTGGTTGTCGGGCGGTTAGCCTATTCATCTAACCGCGCGGCTTGGTCAGCTTGTATTTATGTTAAACCGCATGTACATGTAATTATTTAGTCTCACATTGTTTAATTGTAATCTCTCTCATCTCCTCCATTCTATAAAAGGGAGGTTATACCTTGTAATACACACCTTTTTTAGATAATAAAGATTTCTATTATTTCATTTTCATGTTTATTCTTGTCTGTTCGCACATGGTATCAGAGGAGGCGATCTTTTCCTCCTGATACGGTGCCTTCTCCTGTCTGCGCGGTTTGATCCTCTTCTTGTTGGTTGTTCGCGCGGCCTCTCTTCCCTTCTCTGCTTTGTCACTGCCCTTTGTGTGTGCGACCCTCTACTCGCTCCATCTCTCTTTCTCAATCCGCGACCTGCTTTCACGGTCTCTCTGTCTCCAGTTCGTGCGGCCTTCTATCTACCCGCCCGACTTCTTTCCCTTTGCTTTCATTTGCTGCTTGGTTGTGGCCTTTCTAGCCGCTGGTGTGTTGACACCGTGACCGCTGCAAAACCTCAGCTTGTGTCCACTGCGGTTTCTTCTCTTATCCGCCGCGATTTGCATTGTTCTTGTCCCTTCCTATTCGTGCGGTCTCTGCGGCTTGCTACCCGCGCGGCCTCTCTTCTATGGCTCTTTCTGGTTCCTCTACCACCACCGCTACGCATGTGGCCAATCCGCCCCCTCCTCCCACTCCTTCCGGGAATCTTGGCACCGTCTCGAAACTTATCAGTTCCAACTACCCGGATTGGAGTGTCTCATTCACCTTCCTTCTTCGCTCACAACGCAAACGCCACCATCTCACCGATGATCCTCCTCCTTCCAGTTCCGTTGAGTTTGACGACTGGGATGCTAGTGACGCACTTGTGCGCACTTGTCTAGCTAACAACCTTTCGGATGAATGTCTTCCCGTCATCCGTCATGATGAGACGGTCAAGAAGGCTTGGCTTCACCTTGCTGCTCTGTACTCGAAGGGGGCTCAGATGTCCTGCATCTATACTTTATATGCGGACCTTTTTGCCCGTCCTTCCATGTCTCTCGTTGCCGCTTATCAATAAGTCCAGGCTCTCGGGGCTGAGATTCTTCAATATCGCCCCTTCTCTGTGGATTTGGCCGAACAGCACAAGCACTTCCAAGAACTTCTTGTTGTGTGTTATCTTCTGCGACTTCCTGAGTCCTATGACATGATCCGCCAACAAATCTTGGGCGAAGTGGACTCTCCCACCTTGGATATAACTGTCGCACGCATTGCCGCAGTTACCTCTCTACTTCAGCATCTGCTTCTGTCTTCTCCTCCTCCAGACAACTATGCTCACCAGACTCAACGGAGTGGCTCTGGTAGTCGCAACCACCATTCTGGTGGGCTTGGCTCTTCACGCTTCCTCTGCTCCCACTTTGGCCGCACCGGGCATCTTGTGGATTGTTGTTGGATGAAACATCCACATCTTCGCCCTTCTGGTGACTCTTCCATCTCCTCTTCAAAGTCGTCCGCCTCGGTGGTCACGTCATCAGGTAGTGCTCACGTGGTTACTCAAGGTAAATGGTTCATCGACTCTGGTGTGACTAATCACATGACAGTCAATCCTCGGTGCTTTTCTCCCCTCGAAACACATGATCAGTTGCCTCTGATCCTTGTTGCAGGCGGCTCTCCCTCCCCGGTTCATGGGATGGGAGTGGTTCATGTCACTTCGTCTCTTCGCCTGGCCGACACTCTCTATGTGCCCAAGTTTCCGTGCAATTTATTGTCGATTACTTCTTTGTGCAAGCAACTTCAGTGCTCCGTGACATTCACTCCAACTTCTTGCTCTTTTCATGATCCGAGCTCCCAACGGACGATTGATACTAGGACTGAGTGCGACGGCCTCTACTTCCTCGACAACGTTTCCGCTATGTCCGCCTTCTCCTCCTCCTTTACAGATCTTCTACAGTTCGTCTCCGCGGATGTTACCTTCTTCGAGAATGCTCTGTATTTCTCTGATGACTCCACTACTCTTCCTGCGGATTCCGCTTCTCCTCCTGTTCCCTCCAGCCCATCGACACCTACCGAGGTATTTCCTCCTCCACCGTCTCCATCGTATCCTCCTCTCTCTCCACCTCCGCTATCTCCCTCCTCTCCGTCGTCGTCGCTCTCTACTCCCGGGTCAGCTCTCTCCACCACGGATACTCCGGATACTGAGGAACTCATTGACTTGGATCTTCCCATTGCTCTTCGCAAAGGGGTTCGAGCATGTACCAAGCACACGCTTGCTGCTGTTGTTTGCTATGATCGTCTTACCCCTTCTCGCAGAGCTTTTGCACTAGCTATCTCTGCCACTGCCGCTCCCCGTTCCTATTAGGAGGCCCTTACTGTTCCATATTGGAAGGCTGTCATGGATGAGGAGATTACTACTCTCACTGAACGGGGTATGTGGACCCTGGTTCCTCCTCCCTTCGGCATAAATGTCGTTGGTTGTCGTTGGGTCTTTATGGTAAATTTCCAACCGGACGACAGTGTGGATCGTTACAAAGCCCGGCTTGTCGTCAAAGGCTTTACCCAGACTTATGGGGTTGACTATTTTGACATCTTCTCTTCAGTTGCTCGTATCAGCACTATCAGGGTCCTTCTCTCTATGGTTGTCAATAGGGATTGGCTCATTTCATAGCTGGATGTCAAGAATGTCTCTCTGTATGGGGATCTTCAGGAGGATGTCTACATGGAGCAACCTCCATGGTATGTTGCTCCGGGGGAGACACAGGTATGTCTGCTCAAGAAGGCTATCTATGACCTAAAGCAAAGCCATCGGCCTTGGTTTGACAAGTTTAGCGGAATTGTGGCGGTCGTGGGTTTTACGAGAAGTTCTGCCGATCACTCCTTATTTATTCGCAAAACCCCCCAGGGTCTAATGGTGTTTGCGGTATATGTGGATGATATTCTTCTCACCGGAGATGACCAAGCTGGGATAATCTTGACAAAGAAGCATCTTCGTCAACACCTGGTCACAAAGGATATGAGTTCTCCAAAATACTTTCTGGGGATAGAAATCTCTCGGAAGCCCAATTCCCTTGTCCTTTCTCAACGCAAGTATGCTCTTGATTTGCTAAAAGAGGTAGGGCTGACTGGGGCTAAACCTGCCTGATGCCCCATGACGACTGGAGAAGATAAAACCTGGACGGATGACTCTCCTCTTCTTTAAGATGTTACGAGGTACAGACGTCTGATTGGTAAATTTATATATCTCACGGTGACTAGACCCGATATTGTCTATGTTGTAGGCAAGGTTAGTCAATTAATGCAAGTTCATAGGGAGTGCATCTACAGTCTGCCCTGTGGATATTGAAGTATGTTAAATCAGCGACTGGGAAAGGACTACTCTTTCAGAAGAATGTTCATTTGCGGGTTGAAGCGTACTCGGATTTGAGCTATGCTGATGGCAAAGGAGATCGCAAGTCAACATCAGGTTTTTGCACCTTTGTAGGGGGAAACCTTGTGAGTTGGAAGAGCAAGAAACAATCTGTCGTCTCCAGGTCCAGTGCAGAAGCAGAATATCGAAGTATGGCGTCGACCACGTGTGAGTTGAAGTGGTTACGGGCTCTCATGCTTGACTTGGGAGAGGTCTACAACCATCCTCTACCTATGTTTTGCGATAACAAGGCCAATATATACATCTCTAAAAATCCGGTCTTCCATGAGAGAACAAAGCACATTGAAGTCGACTGCCACTTTATTCGGGAAGAAATTCTGAAGAAACAAATTTGTACTCCGTTCATCATCTCCGATAAAGAATGGGCTGATATTTTCACCAAGCCGGTATCCGCCTTTTTTCATCACATTTGCGACAAGCTGGGCATGATCGATATATATGCTCCAGCTTGAGGGGGAGTGTTGCAGAATAGGGACTGGGCGGTCTGGCGGTCTGACTCTGGCGGATTACAGACCGTGTGGTCTGTCGGTTTCTCTCCAGCACTTTAGTTACCGGTCTGTTGTTGTTGGTGTCCTGGCGGTCTGCCGGTTTGTCTAGGGCGACTTGAAGACCGGACGATCAGGCGGTCTCCCGTGGCGGCTTGTTCTCTCCTTCTGGTGGTTGTCGGGCGGTTAGCCTATTCCTCTAACCGCGCGTCTTGGTCGGCTTGTATTTATGTTAAACCGCTTGTACTTGTAATTATTTAGTCTCACATTATTTAATTGTAATCTCTCTCATCTCCTCCATTTTATAAAAGGGAGGTTATACCTTGTAATACACATCTTTTTTAGATAATAAAGATTTCTATTATTCCATTTTCCGGTTTATTTTGTCTGTTCGCACACCCAGCAGCTTTGACAGGAAGTGTTGTTGCGTCAGAGTGCCTAATTTCTATTCAAGCATGAATTTTAAACTATGATGATCTGTGCGGATCACAAAAGAACACCCCAATAGATAGTGTCGCCATTTTTGGATTGCCAACACAATGGCGAGTAGCACCTTTTCATACGTAGACAGCCCGGCGTTACTAGGTCCCAATGCATGACTAAAGTAGGCAACCGGCCTCTCGTGTTGTAACAAGACAGCGCCTACACCCGACTCTGATGCGTCTATCTCTACAACGAAGGGTTGACAGAATTGGGTGGTTGTAGGACCGGTGGGTTGGAAACCGCCAATTTCAATTGCCGGAATGCTTTCTCCGCTGCTTATGTCCATGCAAAGGAGCATCATTTCAATAACTCAGTTAGCGGTTTCGCCAGTGTCCCGTATCCTTGAATAAAACGGCGCTAATATCCGGTCAGTCCCAAAAAACCCAGGACCTTCTTGATGGATGTGGGAGTTGGCCAATCAATCATAGCCTGAATCTTTGTCGAATCGGTAGCGACCCCGTGACCGGAGATAACATGTCCCAAATAATGGACTTGCGTCCATCCAAATTCACATTTACTGCGTCGGAGCACGAGCTGGTGGGTGCGTAAAATGTCGAAGGTGAACTCCAAATGCTTGAGATGTTCTGTCCATGTCGTGCTAAAAACCAAAATATCATCAAAAAATGATAATAAATTTGTGAAGTTGACATTGGAAAAGACGGTTCATGTGGCTCTGAAAGGTTGACGGGGCATTTATTAGGCCAAATGACATGACCAAAAATTCGTAGTGGCCTTGATGGATGTGAAATGTCGTTTTGTATACGTCTTCCTCTGCCATCCACACTTGCTGATAGCCGGCTCGTAGGTCCAATTTGGAAAAGAACATGGCTCCATGAAGTTCATCAATCAATTCCTCGATCAAAGGAATTGGGAATTTATCTTTGACCGTGTTCTGGTTCAGCCAACGGTAATCAACACATGCGCCAAGAACCATCATGATTCTTCATTAGCACCATTGGGGATGCAAATGGGTTGCAGCTGTGTTGAATGACCCCCGCGCTCAACATTTTGCCAATGAGGCGTTCAATCTCATTTTTTTTGTAATGGCGGGTAGCAATATGGGCGATGGTTGATATCCAATCCTGGTTCTTTCAAGACTATGCAGTGCTCCAATTCTCTTCGCCGTGGTAGGCCATGTGGTTCCACAAATAGATCTGAAAACTGCTGCATTAAAACTTGTAACGATTGCTGGTCGGTTAGCAGTGGCAGCTCCCCTGAAATCTGCCAGGAGCGAAAACCTGGTGAGAATGGTTGTTGTCTGTCCCCGCCAGTTTCCTGCACCTCACACAGTGCAAGCATGTTGAGCTGTCCTTCCTTGCCCATCAATTTCTGGACACGTTTCTCCTTTCCCCAAGGGTCCTGACTCTGTTGTGAGCCCCGAAGTGTAATACGCTTCCCTTGACTCGAGAATTCCATCCGAAGGTTGTAAAAATCTTAGTTCACTAGCCCAAGAGTGATTAGCCATTACACTCCCAACATGAGCTCACACCCGCCCAAAGGTAAAATCAACATGTCTGGCGTAAATATAATGTCCTGCATTCGCCATTTAAAATCAACTACTCGGTTTGCGCTAAATATTTTTTCCCGTTGGTCACAACTGCCGAAAATGGAGGTATAGGGGATAATTCACATTTAAGGCGTTGCGCTGCTCCTTCATCGAGGAAATTGTGTGCACTCCCTGAGTAGATGAGTACCTGAATGGGATGACATTCGTATGACGTTGTGACTCGCATGGTGTTATAGTGTGTCATTCCGGTTAAATCATGGACAGACAATTGGGGGTTCAACTGGTCTTCCTCCTCTTGTAACATGTCAAGCTCACTTCCATCTTCTACAACTGACGCCTGATCTTGCATTGCTTCCACGACCACCTCCATGGAATACGCCTGCCGTCAATTGGGGCACTTGTGACCCAGCGCACATGGTTTGTTACACCAAAAGAAAAGGCCCTTGCGACGCTTCTCATCTACCTCTGTGGATGACATCTTGCGCGTCGTGGGAGGCGTAGAACGTGGATTGAGCTCGGTGCATTCAACAGAACTTCCCAGACTGCTGCCCGGCGTACGCAATGTTGGGTGTAAGGCATGGTTGGTTCGTTCCTCGCGGTGATAGGTCTCTTCGCGAAATGTCATCTGTCGGCTACTATAAGTCAGTTGTTGCTCTTGGAGCCTTGCCAATGAAAAAACTTCTTGTAGTGACTTAGGTTGAAACATTCGAACAACATATTGAATGTCATCACGGAGACCGGCCCAATAGAAACTAATAGCATGGTTCTCAGCAATCAATACTCGATGCAGAAGTAGATCAAACACATCCAGATATTCTTGGATGGAGGTCTTTTGTTTCGGATTTTAATTCACTCATTGGATCGTCGAAGAGTACCGATCCAAAACGTACATGTAGAGCCAGGTTGTATTCCTCCCAAGTCGGCCATTGTCGGGTCAGACGCGCCTTCATATGCGCCTGAAGCCAGTATAGGGCCTTCCCCTCCATGTGCACGGAAGCAACCTTCACCTTCATGTCATCTAGAGTACCATCTATATCAAAAAATTGATCACACTGATATATCCATTCGAGCAGGTCCTCACCGGAAAAATGAGGAAATTCCAGACGCGGAAAATGTGTCGTAATGTGATTCACTGCCGACGTCAGTGTCCAGCCATCCGGCGAAAGATACTGTTGATTGTCACTTGTTCGATCCCCCTTGCAGCCAGTGATCAGGTTGTGCAGTTCTTTCCCGATGGCGTGAACCGACCGAGCCAGATCTTCTTGTCCTCGTTTGAGAGTTTCAATATCGGTTTGTTGGTCCTTAGATCGGGTGGAGTTGGAGACAGGCATCGTCGCACGCCGAGATAGCTCTGATACCTTGATGTATCCTCCTTGCGATACCCATCAATTCCGTCGGATACCTGCAACTACAACCACTAACAATCACCAACACTTTCACAGATATATAGAGATTATCTCAAAACTCAACTGAAATTTGTTGGAGTTACCATGATGATCTGGAAGTGGTCAAACATGTAATCTCACTGCCAACGCGATATGAGCCTGCAGGGTCGCACATAAGAGATGTGGAGAAGTTGGATGATTGATTGTGTTGGTAAAGGTTACCAATCACCGACCTGAATGGGGTTGTGGGCAAAGTGTTGCCTTAAAGAATCATCGGGTTGGGCAAATGTTGCCTTGAAGGGCTGGTTAGGATTGTCGTCCGAGGGTCGATAACATTCGTTGAGAATCGTCTTCTGATTCCCGCCGATCGGCGAGAATCGTCTCTCTGATTCTCGCCGATCGACGAGAATCGTCGAGAATCAATATGCTGATTCTCGACGATCGACGACCTCGACATGTATCGTCGATCGCGGCTCGACGATCGACGTGTATCGCCGTGAATCGTCGAGCGCGGCTCGACGATCGGCGAGAATCGTCGAGTATTGTACTCTGATTCTCGCCGATCCTGGGTGATACACGTCGACTGATTCTCGCCAAACCTGCTCAGTGATTCTCGCCGATTGTCGCCGATTCTCACCGATTGATACTCGCCGATTCTGAACTTTATTTTCGGGTGGTCTGCGGATAGCGATAAACCTAGGTTTATTTATACCTTTAGTATAAATATAACACTTAGGGTTTTTTGGGAGAGACCCCTTCTGTGCGAATCGAACCCGACGGAAGAGTTCCGCGATCGTTTCGCCGATCCCGATCCCGCCGCCGGAAGAGTTCCGCCGCCGTGTTTGCTTCGTTGACCACCTTCTCTCCGGCGATCGTCGCTGGCGCTGCAATCCCTGGCGCGGATCTAGCAGTCCGTGGGAAAGCAAAGGTGTGGTCTTCTCCTTCCCGATAATCTGTGCGACGGATAGATCGGTGTTCTCCCGCTCGTGTGGACTTCTGCAGAAACGTGGACATTATTCCACGTAGAACTCGCCGCTAGCAGGAAGAAGAAAGTTGGAGCATCTCCGTTGAGTTGTGACTCAACGCCACCGAGGTAATTTTTGTCTAGTTAGTTTTGCTAACTTCTTGATTCAACGTTCATGGCCCGATCCACATCTCTTTGGGTTTTTCTAGATGTTTTATTTTCCGCTGCGCGCACAAGCGTTGTGTCATCCTCATAGAGAAACCCAACAATGGTATCAGAGGGAGGTTTCGACCATGACTGTTGTTTTGGAAGTTGTGTTATTCCAGTGCGTGTAAATCTAGGGATTTAGAAGTGTTCTAAATGTCTAGATTTAGTCTTGGCACCTCGCCAAGAACGACTGGAATTTCGGTGGAATTTCTAAGTGTTAGAAATTGTTGTTTCCTTAGCAGTAACCATCCCTCGAGTATGTTTTGGATTTTGAATCCAACATAGAGAGATGAGCTTGTCTACTGCTTTAAGTTGAGTTGTCTTCGCCTTTGTCCAATGCATGTAAATCTGAGGATTTGGAAATTTCCGGATGTTCAGATTTAGCCCTTCCTTCTATCAAATGTTGATGGTGTCAGGATGTGCACATAAGGGATGCATGTGGTTTTAGAAAAAATTGCTTTTCTTTGGATGTGCACATTGATCAAATGTTGATCATGGTTAATTGTTAACCTAAAATTAAAATCTCTTCATCAAATATTAAGTGTTCGGATGCCTTCCGATGGATGACACTCTTCCTGCCTCGATCGATGAAGTGTGGGCTTGTCAAAGCAAGGTGCATTAATCTATCTTGGTAAGGGTGCGAGCGGATAATTGTGATATCCCACTGTCGACATCGGGTCCAGCTTAACTAGGTGACCTCAAAGGTTGAGTGCCTAGAGGCATAGGGTTGGCATGCACCATATGATGGATGCGAATAAGGAGTTATTCACCAACCATACAAGAATTGCATGAGGATGCAATTGGCAAGCGTTGCCTACCTAAATAACCGCATCGTGAGAGGAACGCCAAAGCGGACTCATAGTGTTGGTGAAATACGGATCTTGTCCACTAAGAGAGTAGCTCGCATGAACTCTCCGAATTGTTAGTGAGAGCTATCATTTCGAATAAAATAGTGGGAGTATTTTAATTGAAGTCCTAATTAGAATAAATTGTAATTGAAATTTAGGTACTGATTTTATTCTGCATAAATTCTTGTAGAATTCCATGGCAAGTGTTTCACACTCCACGCTGTCTCTGAGAGCCATCCTTGAGAAGGATAAGCTCAGTGAGACAAATTATATGGACTGGTATAGGAACCTGAGAATTGTTCTCAGGCAAGAGCGAAAGCTCTATGTCTTGGAAGAAGAAGCCCCCGAGGTGCCGACCGGGAACTCTTCCCGTGCTGAGAAAGATACTTATAAGAAGTATACTGACGATGCTTTAGATGTCGAGTTCTTTATGCTTGCCACTATGAACTCTGAGCTTCAGAAGCAACATGAGAGCATGGGGTGCAAGGAGATTGACGAGCATCTCAAGAAAATGTTTCAAGGGCAGGCTCGTCAAGAGAGGTTCGACATCACAAAAGCGTTGTTTCAGTGCAAGATGGGAGTTCGAGACTCAGTAGGGACTCACGTACTCAAGATGATTGGGTATATAGAGAACCTTGAAAGGCTGGGTTTTCCTCTTGGTCAAGAGTTGGCCACGGATCTGATCCTGCAATCGTTGCCGGACAGTTATGAGCAGTTCGTCTTGAACTACAACATGAATGAGATAGACAAGACACTGCCCGAACTCCTAGGCATGTTAAGAACTGCCGAAATCAATATGAAGAAGGCCAAGCCTGCCAGCCTCATACTGATGGTGCATAAGGGCAAGGGCAAAGCCAAGGGCTCTAAGAAGACAAAGGTAGGACTTAAGTCATATCTTGAGCTCAAGTCTTCTACACTGATGAAAAAGAAGAGCACGGTGAAGGAAGGGAAATGCCACCACTGTGGCAAGGCTGGTCATTGGCGGAGGAACTGTCCTTCATATATTGAGGGTCTGCAGAAATTGAAGGGAGGTATGACTTCCGCTTCTAATGTCTACGTTATAGAGATAAACCTTTCTGCTCCTTCATCTTGGGTATTGGATACCGGATGTGGTTCTCACATTTGTACAAATGTGCAGGAACTGGGAAGGAGAAGATTGCTGAGTAAAGGGGAGGTGGACCTCCGCGTCGGCAATGGAGCAAGAGTTGCTGCTGTAGCCGTAGGAGTTTACCGTCTTTCTTTGCCCAGTGAGCTTGTAATAGAACTAGATAACTGTTATTTTGTTCCGGCGATAACTAGAAACATTATATCTATTTCATGTTTGGACATGATTGGATTTTCTTTTATAATTAAGAACAATTGTTATTCTATATTTAAGAATGATGTTTGTTATGCTGTAGCCCAATTGTTTAATGGTCTTTATGTTTTGAACTTGTACCATCTGATCTGTAATGTAGAAAATAATAAAAGACTAAGAACAAATGACTCGAACCCTACGTTTCTCTGGCATTGTCGTTTGGGTCATATCAACGAGAAGCGTGTAACACCCCAATTTTTGCAAGAGGTTCAGTCAGCAGTGCTGAAAATTTTTGGGTTCTGGCAGGAGGCACACGGCCTGCGACACGGGCGTATCGCAGGGCGTGTCGAGGCAGTGTCGACACTCGGACCAAGTGTCGACACTTTGTGCTCGACAAAGTGTCGAGAGTGAGGCACACGGCCTGCGACACGGGCGTGTCGCAGGGCGTGTCGAGGCCGTGTCGACACTCGGCCCAAGTGTCGACACTTTGTGCTCGACAGAGTGTCGAGAGAGGGGCACACGGCCTGCGATACGGGCGTGTCGCAGGGCGTGTCGAGGCCGTGTCGACACTTGGCCCAAGTGTCGACACATTCGCTCGACAAAGTGTCGAGACTGGGGCACACGGCCTGTGACACGGGCGTGTCACAGGGCGTGTCCCGCTTGGTCGACGATCTTCGCTCGACGTTTTTCCGCGGTGTCGACACAAAGCCTGTCGACGGGTGTCGAGACTTGGCACACGGCTTGGGACACGGGCGTGTCCCAGGCCGTGTCACCTCTCGGGTTGGTGTTGGGGCCGTGTCGTTGGAGACACACGGCAGGCCACACGGCCGTGTCGCTGGGGACACGGGCGTGTCGGATTGAACACGGGCGTGTCGAATGCCCGTGTCTGATTCCAGGCGCGTCAATTTGAGACGACGAATGAGGCACACGGCCCTGGACACGGGTGTGTGCCAGGCCGTGTTCGGCCCAGGTCTTCTATTTTCCAGGCGAATCGCGGCCATTCTTTTTCTGGTTTTAGGATCTAACGGTTCAGGCCATCTCCTGGGGAGTTAAGACCGAATTCAGGGTTGGAAACCCTCATGTGTTTTCCAAGTTTCTCTTTCTTAGTTCTTGAGAGAAACTAGAGCAAGGAGGAAGAAGAAGAACTCTTGGGCTGTAGGAAGGGTTTCGGAGCTCCAAATCGCGAGCCGAGTCCGGATCCGTGAAGCTTAGACCGCTGCGAAGATTTCCATCCGGCTATTTTGCCATGGCAAGAAAGAGGAGTCGGAAGGTAACGACATCTCTCCTCTCGGTCTTTAGGATGCACGTTTTTAGCATCGTTTTCTTCTAGATTTTTGGGCACCAAACTCTCAAATGAGAGGGGCTTTGGTTTGCCAAGGTTCAAGAGGAACCTCCGGGTTGATTGAGTCCGTCCCCGGCATATTTTGCATTAGAGATCCGCTTCGCTAGTGGATTAGGCATGGTGGGTGAAGCCGTAGTCGCGACCGTTAGTCCGACTCGGTGATGTTGCATACGAACTTAGGAATTCGTAGAGATTTTCCGTTGCGGCAAGATGCCGTTGTGTTGTGGTGGTGTTTGTCCCGTTTGCTAGAAAAGGGTACTTGTATTCGAACCCGGACAAGGTTAGCTCCTCGTGGCGGTAGATGGTTTCCTTGAGGGACAAGGTTAGCTCCGTATGAGAATGGAGATGGTTTCCTTGGTGGACAAGGTTAGCTCCGCACGAGTTGAAGATGTTTTCCTTGGTGCGCGGGAACGCTGCGGTACAAAGAGGGATTGCGATGTGTTTAGTCTTGGTTGTGTTGTGCTAAGGCGTGGCTATGTCTCCGTGGTCGGCTGGCTATCCCGTGACATGTGCGTCATGTGTGGAGAGTGTCCCGGCGAGACTAGTCCCCTTCTGTGAGACTGACGAGAATGCCAAGTTTGGGGCAAGCCCGGGCAAAGAGGCCATGAGCGGGTGGGGTCCAGCAAGGCTTCTTAGAATCGGTCAGTCTGTGGTTGTTGGAAATCTGACATGAGACGTCAGAGCTTGCAGGCAAGCCCGGGGCTAAGCCCACGAGCGGGTGGGGCCTTGGCAAGAATTCCATGTGGCGGCCTGTGCGCCGTGTGAGGGAGTTGTGTCTCCCTCAATGTTTGCGGCTTTATGCCAATTTGGGAAATGTGAGTACCCAAATGATGTGATGTTGTGCTAGATGCATACGCTGTAGGGTACCTTGGGTGAAGCCCGGGTGTTGCATTCATGTCACAGGCCGTGTTCAACACTCGACACGCACTTCTCGACACTCGACGATCGTCGAGAAAAACTCGTCGAGAATGCGACACGGCCTTGGACACGCCCGTGTCCTGGGCCGTGTGCCTCCTCTCGACGAATCGTCGAGACCAGAAATCGTCGAGACAAGACCCAATCGTCGACACAACCTCGACACGCCCTGCGACACGCCCGTGTCGCAGGCCGTGTCACCTGACACGCCCTGGGACACGCCCGTGTCCCAGGCCGTGTCACCCAAATTTTCCTGTTTCAGAACTTTGGGCTGTTACATCTTTATATGCTCAACCAGTAGAGAACATGTTTGTTGATTGAGACATCCAAGCCTATTTTAGTGCTTTTCTAGTTATAGAAATTTATATTGCATATGAAGTGCTGACTTGCAGGTTGGAGGGTTCCCCGGGGTCCGTTAGGGGCGGCCGGGAGGAGATGTGTTGTTACACAGTTTGAGGTCAGCCTTTGCTGACCCACGTTACTAATAATTTTTACAGGGCATGGATCGCACGCAGGAGCTAGCACGCCGGCCAAAAAGGCCTAAGCCCATGAAGTGTTTTCTCTTTTGGTAGCACTACTTTTGATTGATGTATGTTTGAGACTATTTTGTTCGGCTTGCATGCCGAGGTAGATTAGGAGTGCTGAGCACATTCATGTTTGTTGTACTGTTTACTTTTGGACATTTGATGTAAGGCCTTAAGGCCATTTGTTTACTCTTTTGGTTAGTGGATAACTTCTAGTTGTGCTTGGTTTTCCGCTGTGTTGTGCAAGTGTTTTGAGTTTGGGTAGCTATATCAACTTTTAATACTAAAGCTGTGGCGTTCGTATGTTGTGGGGCCCCGGCCGGACCCATATTATACGTCCATTACAGGGGAGGTGTTACAATTTGGTATCAGAGCGAGGTTAGATTCAAGGTTAGTGCGTAGAGAAGTTATCCACATAAGAGTAACGCGAAACCGTGAGTGTCCTTATGTTTTAGTCTTGAGATTGGAGATTAATCCCTTATTTCTTGCTTTCCTGAAGAGTGCAAGCAACGAGGCGGGCACTTCAAGAGCAAGGGATGATCTCTCGGCGAGCAGTGCTACTGCTCCAGGGCTTTTGGGCACGGGTGTAAACCCGGCCGACTTCTGTCGTATGCTTGCAGAAGCGATGGTGGCAGCTCAAGCTGCAGCAGTGGCTCAGGTGGCAGCCCCTGCCACACCAGATACGGCAACGGCCGTGCCAGGAGGAGAAGCCAGGCGAGTGGAGCCTTTGGCGGAGAGGGTAGTTGTCGGACATGGAGATCGGCACATGAAGTACTTCCTGAGTTTCCATCCCCCGTCTTTCAAGGGTGCTGGAACGCCAACGGATGCGGAGGACTGGTGGGTTCGCATTCAAGAACTGTTAAGGGCGGCAGAGACGCCAGAGGAAAAGAAAGCTGAGTATGCGGCGTTCATGTTGGAAGGAGACGCCAAGTTGTGGTGGGTGAGCCATAGCGGCCGCCAGTTCCCGGGACGCACCCCGTCAGTGGAAGAGTTTGGGGACGCTTTTCTTAAGAGGTATATCCCAGTTTCAACTCGGTTGGCCCTGCAGAGGCAGTTTCTGCATCTAATGCAGCGAGACAAAACAGTGGATGAGTACGTGCAAGAGTTCACCCGTTTGGGTCGTTATGCGGGAACGACAATGGCGGATGATGTAGAGAGGGATAACCTCTTCTACCAAGGTTTGAGGGAGAATCTGAGACAACCCCTCATCTCCATGAAGAGGGCGGGATTTAATGAGCTAGTTGAAGCCGCCAGGAGTTTGGAGAATGATTTGGAGCGAACCCAACGCCGTAACGGTTTTACTCCCAAGCAAGGGGAAGGGAAGCCTTCCCAATCTCATAGTAAGTCTGATGGGAGTAGGTGGAGGAAGAAGCCTTACACTTCCAGAGCTGGTGAGAAGAGCAACTGGACGCCTGGGGGTTCCCACTCTAGGGGACCGCCGACGTGCTACAACTGCGGTAAGGTTGGGCACATAGCCCGTGCTTGTCAGCAAGGGGGAGCGGGGCAAGAGTCAAAGCAGGAGCAGTCTGTGCGCTCGGGCCCCAGTGCTGCAGAGAAAGGAAAGATGGTGGAGTCGAGCGCTTCTCGGTTCCAACCGGTGCAACCAAGGGCTTACAACCTTGGACAGCAAGAAGCGATCCGCCAGACTGATGTGGTGACAGGTATGAAGAAAATTTAAGTTTAAATTTTGTGCTTCATCCTTTTAGACTTTTGTGTAATGTCTATGTTGTAGGCTTCGTGTTAGTTTCCGGATACCCCGCTAGGGTATTGTTTGATACGGGAGCATCGCACTCCTTTCTTGCGGAGAGCTTCATCCGGAGGATAGGAGTTGAGTCTTTCTCGTCGGGAGCAGAGCTGAGAGTGCGCATGCCCAATGGGTCATCTATGACCACCGGGGCTAAAGGGCACATTTGTTGGGAGCTAGACGGAGTTGTCTTCGCTCTGGAAGCAGCGGTGTTACCATTAGTAGAGTTCGATGTCATTTTGGGCATGGACTGGCTTGCAGAGCAGCGCGCCAGCATTGATTGTTTATCCAAGGTAGTGACTCTAAGGAGTAAGGGGAAAATGGAAGTCAAATTTGAGGGCCTTTGTGGAGTGGCTTGTTCCCTGATTTCGGCCATGCAGTTGGTGCGGGCGGTTAACCAGGGTGGTGTAGCGCTTGTAGCGTTATTGGAGGTTCGTCTCTCCCAACTGTCTTTTGAGGAAGTGCCTGTGGTGGCAGAGTTCAAGGATGTATTTCCGGATGAACTCCCTGGAGCGCCTCCTCGGCGGGAGATCGACTTCTCGATCGAGTTAATGTCGGAGGCTAGACCGGTGTCACGTCCTCCATTTAGGATGGCACCAAAGGAGTTGGCGGAACTTAAGGTACAGTTACAGGAACTGTTGGAGCAAGGGTATATTAGACCCAGTTCTTCACCGTGGAGCGCACCGGTGTTGTTTGTAAAGAAGAAAGACGGTAGCATGCGCCTGTGCATAGACTACCGAGAGCTCAATAAGTTGACCGTCAAGAATAAGTATCTGATCCCTCGGATAGACGACCTGTTTGACCAATTGGTGGGGTCAGTGGTATATTCGAAGTTGGACTTGAAGTCAGGATACTATCAGCTACGAATTCGGGACGAGGACATACCCAAAACTGCCTTTGGTACAAGGTATGGACACTTTGAGTTTACGGTGATGCCGTTCGGGTTGACGAACGCACCATCGGTGTTCATGGATCTGATGAATCGAGTATTTCGGGATTACTTGGATTCGTTTGTGGTTGTCTTCATTGATGACATCCTGGTGTACTCCAAGTCGGAAGTGGAGCATGAGACCCACTTGAGAATAGTTTTGCAAGTGTTGAGGGAGAATGAGTTGTATGCAAAATTCTCCAAATGCGAGTTTTGGTTGGAGAAGGTGGCATTTTTGGGCCACGTGATTAGTGGTGATGGGGTGGCAGTGGATCCAGCGAAGGTGGAGGCCATCAGAGATTGGCCGGTGTTGAGGACCGTGGCGGAAGTCCGAAGTTTTCTTGGACTAGCCGGGTATTATAGGAGATTCGTGGAGAATTTCTCGAAGATAGCTCTACCCCTCACCTCTCTCACTCGCAAAGACCATAAATTTGTGTGGACCCAAGAGTGCGGTCAAGCATTCGAGGCACTAAAGGAGAGGCTTATGATGGCTCCGATCCTGAGTTTACCGCAAGGGACCGATGAATTTCAAATTTTCAGTGACGCATCGGGATGCGGTTTGGGTTGCGTTTTGGTGCAACATGGGAAGATGATAGCTTTTGGGTCTAGACAGCTGAAACCTCATGAGAGGAATTACCCCGTCCATGACTTGGAGTTGGCGGCGGTAATCTTCGCATTGAAAATTTGGCGACACTATGCGTATGGCGCAAGAGTGGAGATCTTCACGGACCATAAAAGCCTGAAGTATCTCTTGGATCAAAAGGACTTGAACATGCGGCAACGCAGATGGGTTGAGTTTCTTGGAGACTACGAAGTGGCGATCCAGTATACGCTGGGTAAAGCCAATGTGGTGGCGGATGCGTTGAGTAGAAAGTACTCGGGGCAAGGAAATTGGATCGAAGCTCATGATAAGCGGTTGGTACGGGAATGGGAGTCCCTTGGATTGGAATGTGTTGCGAGAGGCAAGTCTAGCGTGGCTCGGTTGAACTGGATTGAAGTGCAAAATGACTTGTCCGATCGTATTCGGGAAGCGACTCGATTAGATGTGGAGTTTCAACCTTTTGTGTTGGAGACTCAAACGGGCGAGAGCAGCACCTGGGAGATGATCGGGGGATTCTTGAGAAAGGATGGAAGGGTTTGTGTACCGCAGTTTGGCAATCTCCGTGAGGAGTTGATGTTTGAGGCTCACTTCTCAAAGTACTCCATTCACCCGGGCAGTACAAAGATGTACTTGGATATGAAGAAATCCTTTTGGTGGCCGGGGTTGAAGCGAGATGTGGCTTTGTATGTGAGTCGTTGCCAAACATGTGCCTTGGTGAAGGCCGAATGTCAGAAACCGGGCGGGTTCCTGAAGCCTCTTCCAATTCCTGAATGGAAATTTGAGGACATCTCCATGGACTTTGTGCACGGGTTGCCTAGATCGCAGCATGGGAATGATGCTATTTGGGTGATCGTGGATCGCCTAACCAAGGTGGCTCACTTCATCCCAAATCGGAAAGAGGACAGCGTGGAGAAGCTGGTGGAGTTGTATGTTCGCAACATTGTGCGACTGCACGGAATTCCTAAGAGCATAGTTAGTGATCGCGATGGACGGTTTACGTCCAAGGACTGGAGACTGGTTCAGAAGAGCTTGGGCACGAAGCTAAAGTTCAGTACAGCGTTCCATCCTCAAACCGATGGGCAAACGGAGAGAACGAACCGTACTATGGAGGATATGTTGAGGATGTGCGTTCTTGATTTTGGCAAGAGGTGGGAGGATCACCTCTTCATGGTAGAATTTGCGTACAACAACGGTTTTCAAGCTAGTATAAAGATGGCGCCATACGAAGCTTTGTATGGGAGGCGGTGTCGAACGCCAATGTCTTGGGCAGAGGCGGGAGACACCAAACTTCTGGGAAAGGATGCGGTAGCTGACGCTTGTGAGATGGTACGGACCATCCAAGAGCGTATGAAGGTGGCACAAGACAGACAAGCAAAATATTTCAATGCTCGTCACCGGAAGTTAGAATTTGCAGTTGGTGATTGGGTTTATCTGAAGGTCAAGCCGTTCAAAGGCGTCTCGCGGATTCGCCGACTCAAGAAGTTGAGTCCAAGGTTTTTGGGGCCTTTTGAAATTGTTGAGCGGGTAGGAGAAGCAGCCTATCGGTTGGCGTTGTCCGCAGATTTGAGAGGATTACATGACGTCTTCCACGTCTTCGTGTTGAGGAAAGCCTTGGTGGAGGCTAGCGTGGTGATTGAGCCGGCATCGGTGCCGATTGAGGAAGACTTGAGGACGCGAGTCCTTCCAATCGCTATAGAAGATTCGGAGATTCGGCAGTTGCGGAATAAAGAAGTTAAACTTGTGAAAGTTCGTTGGGACAACTGCGGTCGTGAGGAGTTCTCGTGGGAGCGAGAACAGGCCATGCTAGAAGACTATCCAGAACTATTTTTGTCAGGTACAATTTAAGTTTTGTACACTTTTGTTTTGTAATTTCGGGACGAAATTCTGTTAAGTGGGGGAGAGTTGTAACACCCCAGTTTTTGCAAGAGGTTCAGTCAGCAGTGCTGAAAATTTTTGGGTTCTGGCAGGAGGCACACGGCCTGCGACACGGGCGTGTCGCAGGGCGTGTCGAGGCCGTGTCGACACTCGGACCAAGTTTCGACACTTTGTGCTCGACAAAGTGTCGAGAGTGAGGCACACGGCCTGCGACACGGGCGTGTCGCAGGGCGTGTCGAGGCCGTGTCGACACTCGGCCCAAGTGTCGACACTTTGTGCTCGACAGAGTGTCGAGAGAGGGGCACACGGCCTGCGACACGGGCGTGTCGCAGGGCGTGTCGAGGCCGTGTCGACACTTGGCCCAAGTGTCGACACATTCGCTCGACAAAGTGTCGAGACTGGGGCACACGGCCTGTGACACGGGCGTGTCATAGGGCGTGTCCCGCTTGGTCGACGATCTTCGCTCGACGTTTTTCCGTGGTGTCGACACAAAGCCTGTCGACGGGTGTCGAGACTTGGCACACGGCTTGGGACACGGGCGTGTCCCAGGCCGTGTCACCTCTCGGGTTGGTGTTGGGGCCGTGTCGTTGGAGACACACGGCAGGCCACACAGCCGTGTCGCTGGGGACACGGGCGTGTCGGATTGAACACGGGCGTGTCGAATGCCCGTGTCTGATTCCAGGCGCGTCGATTTGAGACGGCGAATGAGGCACACGGCCCTGGACACGGGCGTGTGCCAGGCCGTGTTCGGCCCAGGTCTTCTATTTTCCAGGCGAATCGCGGCCATTCTTTTTCTGGTTTTAGGATCTAACGGTTCAGGCCATCTCCTGGGGAGTTAAGACCGAATTCAGGGTTGGAAACCCTCATGTGTTTTCCAAGTTTCTCTTTCTTAGTTCTTGAGAGAAACTAGAGCAAGGAGGAAGAAGAAGAACTCTTGGGCTGTAGGAAGGGTTTCGGAGCTCCAAATCGCGAGCCGAGTCCGGATCCGTGAAGCTTAGACCGCTGCGAAGATTTCCATCCGGCTATTTTGCCATGGCAAGAAAGAGGAGTCGGAAGGTAACAACATCTCTCCTCTCGGTCTTTAGGATGCACGTTTTTAGCATCGTTTTCTTCTAGATTTTTGGGCACCAAACTCTCAAATGAGAGGGGCTTTGGTTTGCCAAGGTTCAAGAGGAACCTCCGGGTTGATTGAGTCCGTCCCCGGCATATTTTGCATTAGAGATCCGCTTCGCTAGTGGATTAGGCATGGTGGGTGAAGCCGTAGTCGCGACCGTTAGTCCGACTCGGTGATGTTGCATACGAACTTAGGAATTCGTAGAGATTTTCCGTTGCGGCAAGATGTCGTTGTGTTGTGGTGGTGTTTGTCCCGTTTGCTAGAAAAGGGTACTTGTATTCGAACCCGGACAAGGTTAGCTCCTCGTGGCGGTAGATGGTTTCCTTGAGGGACAAGGTTAGCTCCGTATGAGAATGGAGATGGTTTCCTTGGTGGACAAGGTTAGCTCCGCACGAGTTGAAGATGTTTTCCTTGGTGCGCGGGAACGCTGCGGTACAAAGAGGGATTGCGATGTGTTTAGTCTTGGTTGTGTTGTGCTAAGGCGTGGCTATGTCTCCGTGGTCGGCTGGCTATCCCGTGACATGTGCGTCATGTGTGGAGAGTGTCCCGGCGAGACTAGTCCCCTTCTGTGAGACTGACGAGAATGCCAAGTTTGGGGCAAGCCCGGGCAAAGAGGCCATGAGCGGGTGGGGTCCAGCAAGGCTTCTTAGAATTGGTCAGTCTGTGGTTGTTGGAAATCTGACATGAGACGTCAGAGCTTGCAGGCAAGCCCGGGGCTAAGCCCACGAGCGGGTGGGGCCTTGGCAAGAATTCCATGTGGCGGCCTGTGCGCCGTGTGAGGGAGTTGTGTCTCCCTCAATGTTTGCGGCTTTATGCCAATTTGGGAAATGTGAGTACCCAAATGATGTGATGTTGTGCTAGATGCATACGCTGTAGGGTACCTTGGGTGAAGCCCGGGTGTTGCATTCATGTTGCATAGTAGGCCCTTTTCTTTATATGCTCAACCAGTAGAGAACATGTTTGTTGATTGAGACATCCAAGCCTGTTTTAATGCTTTTCTAGTTATAGAAATTTATATTGCATATGAAGTGCTGACTTGCAGGTTGGAGGGTTCCCCGGGGTCCGTTAGGGGCGGCCGGGAGGAGATGTGTTGTTACACAGTTTGAGGTCAGCCTTTGCTGACCCACGTTACTAATAATTTTTACAGGGCAAGGATCGCACGCAGGAGCTAGCACGCCGGCCAAAAAGGCCTAAGCCCATGAAGTGTTTTCTCTTTTGGTAGCACTACTTTTGATTGATGTATATTTGAGACTATTTTGTCCGGCTTGCATGCCGAGGTAGATTAGGAGTGCTGAGCACATTCATGTTTGTTGTACTGTTTACTTTTGGACATTTGATGTAAGGCCTTAAGGCCATTTGTTTACTCTTTTGGTTAGTGGATAACTTCTAGTTGTGCTTGGTTTTCCGTTGTGTTGTGCAAGTGTTTTGAGTTTGGGTAGCTATATCAACTTTTAATACTAAAGCTGTGGCGTTCGTATGTTGTGGGGCCCCGGCCGGACCCATATTATACGTCCATTACAGGGGAGGTGTTACAAAGCGCATATCCAAGCTCCATAGAGATGGACTTTTGGACTCATTTGATTATGAATCATTTGAGCGATGCGAGTCTTGTTTGTTAGGCAAAATGACTAAAGCTCCTTTCACTGGTTATACTGAGAGGGCTGAGGATCTCTTGGGTGTTGTACATAGTGATGTATGCGGACTCATGAGTTCCATGGCTAGAGGTGGGTATTTCTACTTTGTTACATTTACTGATGATTTCAGTAGATACGGATATGTGTATCTTATGAAGTGCAAATCCGAGACCTTTGAAAAGTTCAAAGAGTTCAAGAATGAAGTAGAAAACCAGTTGGGTAAAAGGGTTAAAGCACTCCGATCTGATCGAGGTGGCGAATACCTGAGTCATGAGTTCCGTGATCATCTGAAAGAGTGTGATATTGTATCACAGCTCACTCCACCTAGAACACCACAACATAATGGTGTGTCTGAGAGGAGAAATCGTACACTGTTAGACATGGTACGTTCGATGATGATTCATGCAGACTTGTCTGTTTCCTTTTGGGGTTTTGCTTTAGAGACTGCTGCAATGACATTGAATCGCGCTCCAACGAAAACGGTTCTGAAGACACCATATGAGATATGGACTAGGAAGCATCCTAGTATGTCGTTCATTAAAATTTGGGGCTGTGAGGCATACGTGAGACGTCAAATGCCTGACAAGCTGGAACCCAAATCGGATAAATGTTATCTGGTGGGATATCCTAAGAAAACGAAAGGGTATTACTTTTACCTACCGTCTGAGGGCAAAGTGTTTGTCGCAAGGACCGGTGTCTTCTTGGAGAAAGAGTTCTTATCAAGAAAGACTGAAAAGGTAGAGCTTGAAGAAGTTCAAGAACCACATGTAGTGAATGAACCGGAATTGGATCCTGAGACAGGACTACAAGATGTTGTAGCTAGAGAACCTGCTCAAGGAACACAAGTCCTACGTAGATCTGGTAGACCGAGGTTTGAGCCTGAGAGATATGGATTTCTCGTATCTCAAATAGGTAATGTGTTGCTTATGGATCATGATGATGAACCAGCAACCTACCAAGAGGCTATGAATGGACCGGACTCCGACAAATGGCTTGAGGCTATGAAATCCGAAATGGACTCCATGTATGCAAACCAAGTTTGGAACTTGGTGGAACCACCTGAAGGGGTACGACCCATAGGGTGCAAGTGGGTGTTGGGTACATTAGTCAAATGTACCTGATTTGAAGAAGCCTCACCCAACTCAATGATATACATCATAATGTATTTGATGTATGTTTGAGTTACTTGTGCAGGTTAAGAAAGTACTGGACTGAAGCAAAAAGTTTCTAAGTCCATGTGTCGACACTCAGAGGGAAAGTGTCGACACTCAGAGGGAAAGTGTCGACACTTAAGAAAGCTTGTGTCGACACCCAGACAAGCCGTGTCGACACTTGGAGTCATTGTGTCGACACCAGGATGCAAAGTCGACACCAGACAGAAAGTGTCGACACTTGGAGATGTGTCGACACTCAGTGAAGAAAAGTGCAGACAGAAAGTGTCGACACAAGGAGCTGTGTCGACACCCCGTGAAGCTGTGTCTACACCAGAAAGTGTCGACACTTGGAGCTGTGTCGACACTCAGCAAAAGTCTGCAGAGTCTAAGTACAAGTGTCGACACTCAACACAATGTGTCGACACTATGCAGAAGAGTCAGCATTTGAAGTAAGTGTCGACACTCAACACAATGTGTCGACACTCAACAGAAGAGTCAACATTTGAAGTATGTGTCGACACCCAGAACAATGTGTCGACACACAGCTAAAGACTCAACACTTGAAGAAAGTGTCGACACATGGAGCTGTGTCGACACTTAGCAAAGAACAGAAAGAACAACAAATTATTCTAAGTACAAGTGTCGACACTATGGGAATGTGTCGACACTCAGCTGAAGTCTCAACAACAAGAAGGTGTGTCGACACAAGGAGCTGTGTCGACACTCAGCAAGTTTCAACATAGAAGATTATGTGTTGACACCAAGAAGCAGTGTCGACGCTAGACAGATTCAACACAAGAAGTTGTGTCGACACAAAGGAGATGTGTTGACACATAGAAGAATTCAACAAAAGCTAGAAGAACAAGTACTTGTGTCGACACTCAATTTCAGTGTCAACACATGAAGAAGAATCTGTGTCGAGACATATAAGGATATGTGTCGACACCTTGTAGACTTGTGTCGACACTTACAAAGCATGTGTCGACACTTGGTCTATAAGTGTCGACACTTAAAGACAGAAAGTCTCGACACTTACTGACTGTTAGAGATTTTCAAGAAGTGACTGGTTGACATGACAGCTGCCGATCCAGCCGGTCTACAGCAACTGTCAGAGATGTCAGAAGTCAGTTATGAACCGGACCAGCCGGTTACCATGAAGAAGGCCTATAAATAGGCATCCACAGTTTACAGAAACTGTTGTTGTTGAAGTTGTTGAAAGAGTTGATCAAGTGATTAACAAGTAGTACAAATTATTCAAGTAATCAGAAAAGTAGTACACAGAGTATCATCACAAGAAGATCTTGCAGTCCAACTGCAGATCTAAGAAGTTGGAGAGAGAGAGCTCCATCCAAGAAATCAGCCTTTGGAACTAGGCTGAGAAGAAGGATTCAGATTCAATTCTGATTCTTAAGTGGCAGAGGTCAAGGAACAACTGCAGAGGATTCAGCTTTATTCAGTTCTACTCAAGAAGCTTTGAAGAAAGCTAAGTCAGGGTGAATCCAGCTGAGTTCTTCCAAGAACTCATCAAGAATCTCTCAACTCCTCTCTTATTATTCTGAGTTGTAGAGTTATATTTTGTAATATCTTTTTAACTTGTAGGATCCATTGGATCTGAGTGATTGTAAGCCTATATCTATAAAGGCTGAGGGTAGGGCTTGTTAGCCTGAGTGTAGGAGATTGTAATCTCTGAGTGTAGGCCTTGTTGGCTGAGTGTAGGCCTTGGATTGGCTGAGTGTAGGTCTTGATTGGCTGAGTGTAGGCTTTGGGATAAAGCTGAGTTGTAAGGCTTTGGGCCTGAGGTAGGAACCAATTTGGGTTCTGAGACAGTGCAGGAGTTTGGCCGAATCTAGTACACTGCTAGATAGGCGAAGGGGGAAAGTGGATGTACCCATATCCTGAGGAACCACTATAAATCACTGTGTGCTGTGCTGTGAATGTGCTGTGTATGTTTGATTATTGCTGATTGCTGAGATAAACTAGTTAGAAATCTGTGATATAACTGTTTGACTGCCAACAAAGTTAGAAAAGGATTAGGTCACCTATTCACCCCCCCCCCTCTAGGTGTTTAGGTATCATATCTTTCAAGTGGTATCAAAGCGAGGTTACTCAAAACAAGGACTAACAGCCTGAGGAAATCCTGTTTGGCAGATTCAGAGTAAGGTATTACACAGTTTCAAGAAAATCAAGAACATCAAGAAACATGGGTTCTTATGAGAATCACAAGGAATTGGGTTGTATGAAATTACCCATATGCAGAAAGAAGATCTTTGGGATCTGGAAAGAGAGGGTAATGCTATTTATGGAAGCCTCTGACCCTAGAATATACATCACAGTAAAGGAAGGGTCTTATGTGCCAATGAAGATTTCAGTATTGGATGCAAATCAGAGGACTCCAAAGGATTTCTCTGAGATGACTAAGGATGAAATTGTCCTAGCCACCATGGACAAGAGGGCACAGAACATAATAGTGAGTGCCATTGATGATGCCACTTTTCAGAACTTAATTCACTGTAAGACGGCAAAAGAGATGTGGGATACTCTCATTGTCTATATGGAAGGTTCAGAAGAAGTTAGGCAAGATAGGAAGTCCTTGATAAATCAGGAATATGAAAGCTTTAGGCAAGGAAAGAGTGATAGCATCACTGAGTGCTATAAGAAATTTTATAGAATAGTTAATGAACTCATGTCTTATGGAAGAGAGTTCACTAACTATGAACTAAATGACAAGTTCTTAAGGTCCCTAACCAAAGATTGGGACATCAAGATCTGTGCCATAAGAGAAATGGCTAAGTTGGGGGAAATTCCACCTCCCACACTGTTTGGCAAGCTATTGTCATATGAGATGCAGTTAATAGTGAGAAAAGAGGGGGAGAAATCAACAAGGACTGAGCACAAAGAAAGAACTGTTGCTTTCAAGACAGAAGTTCCCAGAAAGTGCCGAAATAAGTCTTCAACTCCACCTCCAGAGGTAGTTGAATCAGAATATGATGAGTCTATCATCACAAAGAGTGAGAGCAGTGAAAGTGATGAAGACTTTGCTGCCTTCACTAGACATTTTCAGAAATTCCTGAGGAAGAAACAGTGGAGGTCAAGACCCTCTTCTTCAAAGGGAAAGGAAGCCTTTCATCAGGAGAAAAAGTCTTCAAAGAAAGACAGGAAGAGGACAAAGTCAAGTAAGGCAACTGGTTCAAAGATTGTATGTTATTGCTGCAATAGACAGGGCCATGTTATTGCAGATTTTCCAGAAAAGAGAAAGGATTTTGGTGACAGGAAAAAGACTTACTTCAAAGGGAAGAAAGAAAAGTCTTTTGTTGCTAAGAAGGAGAAGACTCTATCAGATATATCTTCTTCAGAAACTGAGTCTGAGGCTGAAGCCTACATAGGGCTGTATGCAGAAGAAGAAGAGGAAGAATTCATGCAGATCTTGGAGTCAATTTATGAACAAGAAGATAGTCATTGCCAAGGGCTGATGGCTTTGACAGACAGTGCCAAAATCCTGGAGAAGCTAGGACCCAGTCAGGTACAAAGTTCAAGTTTAAATTCAGATTCTTGTTCTAGTTCAGAATCAGATTCTTCTTCATCAAGTGATGAGAATGTATCTGAGTCTGAGGAAGATATTCATCAGCTTATAGATGAATATAAGGTGCTGTTGCAAGCCTACAAGAAATGCAAGACCCTAGCCAAAAGTCAGGCAAAGGAGATTGCTGATCTCAAGGCTGTTGCAACAGATTTTGAGAAACAATTTGATCAAAAACTGAATGAGGTAGCCAGGCTGAAACACATTACTGTGATTCAGATGGGAACTATCACCTATAAGAATGATCAAATTAAGAGACTGGAGATCAATCTTCAGAAAGAAAGAGAGCTTGTTGCTAGGTTTTCAAAACCTAAATCAGTGCTACCTTTAATTGATGAATTTGTTCATCATAAAGGCAAGGCTGGACTGGGCTTTGTTAGACCTGCAGGGACTGAGCAGTCCAAGTTTAAGTCCAAGGGCAAAGCCCCAACATTCAACAGGTCTGCTGTAGATAAAACAGCAAAGGTTTTACCTAAGCAAAGGTACAACAAGTTTGAATGCTGGTGTTGTGGCAAGATTGGCCATTTTGCAATGGACTGTTGGTACAATTCCAGTACCAAAGTGAGTAGCAAGCTACCTGGTGGAAAGCCAGTAGGTAGCTTTGTCAAGTTACAGACTAACAAGTACCAAGGACCCAAGATTACTTTGGGTTCTAAGGTCCATTAATCTGTTTTGCAGGTGAGTCCAAGTGGCCATACCCCTACATGGTACTTGGACAGTGGATGTTCTAGATATATGACTGGAACTAGGGGACTACTGAAGGACTACATTCCAATCAAAAATGGTCCTAAAGTGACCTTTGGTGGTTTTGAAAAAGGAATCATCAAAGGGTTTGGTAACATTTCTTCAAACCTTGTTACCATTACTCAAGTGGCTTATGTTAAAGGGTTGAAACACAACCTAATAAGTATAAGTCAGTTAAGTGATGTAGGGTATGACATCTCATTTGTTAAAAATGGTTGTCATATCAAGAGGTCAAGTGATCAAAAGATCATTTTGATAGGATATAGAAAGAGGAATGTCTACTATCTAGACATTATGATTGAGAACAATGGTTCTCTTGTTTGTCTTGTAGCTGATGAGACAGTCTCTCATTGTGTCAAATGGCACAAGAGGCTAGCCCATCTAAACTACAAGACTATTAGCAAACTCTTTAGCAAAGAGTTAGTGAGGAATGGTCCTCAGGTTAAGTGTGTCAAAGATGGTATTTGCTCAGCTTGTCAAAAGGGCAAGCAGACTAAATCCACCTTTAAGAGCATAGAAAACAAAGATGTTGTAAGATGTTTGTTTCTCTTGCATTTGGATCTCTTTGGTCCAATGCCAGTTCACAGCTTAGGTAGGAAGGTCTATACCCTTGTAGTTGTAGATGACTACTCAAGGTTTTCCTGGGTGTTCTTCTTAAGACAGAAATCTGAAACACCTAGTGTCTTCTACAGCTTTGTCAAGCAAATTCAGAATGAACTAAATAGTACTGTGGTCAAGATTAGAAGTGACCATGGTACTGAGTTTCAATCTGAAAGCATGACAAAACTATGTGAAGACTTTGGGATATTTCAAGAATTCTCTTCACCTAGAACACCTCAACAAAATGGCATTGCTGAGAGGAAAAATAGAACCTTGATAGAAGCTGGTAGAACCCTACTAAGTGATACATCACTGCCTGAGTATTTCTGGGCTGAAGCAGTTAACATTGTGTTAACCCAGAAATCGGCGATCCTTCCCAAGGTGGGCAGCTGGCTAATCGCGACCCTTAGTTTCTCTCTCTGATCGCGATAAGTCCCAGCGTAGGCGGACAGTTTTCCCTATCCGCCTAGGTCTCCTAGCAATCGCATGCCCTACGGGACGGCGGGCTATTCCCATGGCTCACCCTCGTGGGACATGCGGTTGGGTTCGCTAATCATGCAGTACTTTTCCTTGCAGGAGTCCGCCAACAGCATTGCCAGGAGCGGCCTCCTATTTCGCCCAAGGGGCGGTGGTCTTCAGCCACCGTCCGCCGAGGCCGCCCACCAGGGGCGACCTCCCTGCTGCCCGAGGGGCGGCGGCCTCCTGCCGCCGTCCGCCGAGGCCGCCCACCCTGGGCAGCCTCAGCCCGCCAGCCGGGCGGACTCCCCCCGGAGTCCGCCCAGGCCGCCCGCAAGGGGGCGGCCAGGCCAGCCGGGCGGACTCCCCCTGGAGTCCGCCCAGGCCGCCCGCTAGGGGGCGGCCTCTGCCCGTCTGCCGGGCGGACTCCCCCTGGAGTCCGCCCCGTCCGCCCGCTAGGGGGCGGACCCGGCTCTCTGCCGGGCGGACTCCCCCTGGAGTCCGCCCAGGCCGCCCGCTAGGGGGCGGCCCCGGCTCTGCCGGGCGGACTCCCCCTGGAGTCCGCCCCCGTCCGCCCGCTAGGGGGCGGACCCGGCTCTCTGCCGGGCGGACTCCCCCTGGAGTCCGCCCAGGCCGCCCGCTAGGGGGCGGCCCCAGCTCTGCCGGGCGGACTCCCCCTGGAGTCCGCCCCGTCCGCCCGCTAGGGGGCGGACCCGGCTCTCTGCCGGGCGGACTCCCCCTGGAGTCCGCCCAGACCGCCCGCTAGGGGGCGGCCCCGGCTCTGCCGGGCGGACTCCCCCCTGGAGTCCGCCCCGTCCGCCCGCTAGGGGGCGGACCCGGCTCTCTGCCGGGCGGACTCCCCCTGGAGTCCGCCCAGGCCGCCCGCTAGGGGGCGGCCCCGGCTCTGCCGGGCGGACTCCCCCGGAGTCCGCCCAGTCCGCCCGCTAGGGGGCGGACCCGGCGCCTTGCTGGGCGGACTCCCCCTGGAGTCCGCCCAGGCCGCCGCTTGGGGGCGGCCCCGGCTCTGCGGGCGGGACTCCCCCTGGAGTCCGCCCGTCCGCCCGCTAGGGGGCGGACCGGCTCTCTGCCGGGCGGACTCCCCCCGGAGTCCGCCCAGTCCGCCCGCTAGGGGGCGGACCCGGCGCCCTGCTGGGCGGACTCCCCCTGGAGTCCGCCCAGGCCGCCCGCTAGGGGGCGGCGCCCGGCTCTGCCGGGCGGACTCCCCCTGGAGTCCGCCCCGTCCGCCGCTAGGGGGCGGACCCGGCTCTCTCTGCCGGGCGGACTCCCCCTGGAGTCCGCCCAGGCCGCCCGCTAGGGGGCGGCCCCGGCGCCCTGCCGGGCGGACTCCACCCTGCAGTCCGCCCAGGCCCCGCCCGCTAGGGGGCGGCCTCCGGCCTGCGGGCGGACTCCTCCCGGAGTCCGCCCAGGTCGCCCGCTAGGGGGCGACCTCCTTTTCTTTGCAGGTGGGCCCTTCCGATTGCTCCATTGCTCGACAGTGGCGGACGCAAAAATCTCTGTCCGCGGAGTCCGCGCAGGTTGTCATGCTGATGTCACTGGGCCCCGCTTCTAGAAGAACTTCCCTGGGCCTATAAATAGCCCATGGTGCCTCTCATTCTGGAGGGGTTGATGCTTCCTGGATCCTGCAAGTCCTGCCAGCAGCCCCTGCGGACTCCGTTTTCCAGTCCGCGCAGTCCGTCGTCACCACTTCTCCAGCAAGCTCTGCGGACTCAGTTTCCTGTCCGCGCAGCTCTCCAGCAGCCCTTCAGCAGACTCTGCAGACTCAGTTTCCCAGTCCTCCAGCTGCTAGCAGACTATTTTTACTTAGTCTCTGGCAGCTTCTCCTCTGCTTTCTGGCACCTTCTTCTCTCTTAGCCGCCAGCTTCTCCTTGTACCCTTTAAGTGATTTTTTTGTTGTAAAAGCGTACTTGTAAGCTTGTAATCTCTAGCTTTTAATAAAAGGAAAGCCCGTCGCAGGAGTGGCATTTAGGCCGCGGCGGGCGAAGTGTGTTGTTGCCGCTCCTAGCGGCCCCCTCTTCTTCTCTTCTGCTCAGCAAGCCTTGCTCCTCTGCTCAGCAAGTCTTGCTCCTCTGCTCAGCAAGCCTTGCTCTTCTGCTCAGCAAGCCTTGCTCCTCTGCTCAGCAACCTTGCTCTTCTGCTCGGCAAGCTTGCTCCTCTGCTCAGCAAGCCTTGCTCTTCTGCTCGGCAAGCCTTGCTCCTCTGCTCAGCAAGCTTCTTCTCAGCTCAGCTCTCCTCGGTTTCCAACCTGCAAGCACAACCGTCCCCTTAGCCGTCTGCTCGACAGCTCCTGGTCAACCTCCTTCTCCTCTCTTGATCAACCTGCTCTGTTGGTCAAGCTTCTCTCCTCTATCCCCGCAACCTCTTTGACAAGCCGTTTGCTCCACTCTCGAGCACTCAGAGGCTTCCTTCCTTCCCTCCTCTCCTAGCTGTGAGACCGAACACCCCCTCCGTGTTAGCTGGCTGGTGCCCCGCGACGTTTTTCGCGCATCAACAGTTAACACGCGACCTTCAGATCCGGTCAGACGGTGAATAGCGACAGTTAGCCATGTCAGATCAATCAGCCGAGAATTTTGCTCCAAGTCCCAGTGAAGATCCTCTCTGGGAAGCTTTTGAGCAGTCGCGCCGTGAGAATGCTCAACAGTTCCAAGCCATCAACCAAGTCCTTGCTGCGATCACGCAGCGGTTAGACTCCCATCCAGCAGCTGCTCCAGCTGCTCCAGCTGCTCCAATCAACCTAACACCATCAGAGCATAAGCAAGCTTATTCTCAAGCTTGTCCGCCATTCTATCCGCCTTATACCCCGACCTTCCCGCAAGGTCCTGCTGCTCCTTTGCGAACTCAAGATGAAGAGTTTGCCGCTCGCCAAAACTTCTTCCGGCAAGCAGCCCGGGGAAGTCCTGCTAGACTTTTCAACTTTCAAGGAAGTCATCCTTGCCCTCCAGCTCCTGCCTCTGCTCCTCCTGCAGCAACCTTTCCTTTCTCCCCCCCAGCTTCTTTTGCAGCTGCAGCCTATGCTCCCTTTGATCCCTATGCTGTGGGAGAGCAGGAAGAGCCGTCGCCCTTTATTGAGAGTGTTCGCCTTGAACCTACTCCAGCGAACTTCAGAGAACCTCGTCTGCCAACCTATACAGGAGAGACTGATCCGGTCAAGCATCTTCAAGCCTTCGAGTCAGCTGTTGCTCTCAAGACTCTTTCAGATGCAACCAAGTGCAAGCTCCTTGTGACAACCTTTGATGGGCAAGTGAGGGATTGGTTCTATGGCCTCCGTCCCCACTCCATCTCTTCCTTCCTCGATCTTCGTAGAGAATTTCTTCTCAGATTCTCTACCTCCTCCAAGAGAAAGGGCGGTCCCGAAGCCCTCTTTGAGATCAGACAGCGCAGTGATGAAACCTGGTCTCAATTCGTTGATCGATTCCAGAGAGAGATTCTGGACATCGAAATCGTTGATCAAGAAATGTACCGAGTGGCTCTTATCCATGGTCTTCGCGAAGGGCCTCTCAAATTTGAAGCTAATGTCCGTGCTCCAAGGACATACCAAGAGCTGATCGCTTTAGCCAACTCGTACATCCGAGGCGAGAAGAGCAATCCAGGCTTCGTCTCCAAGCTCCTATCAGAGAAGGATCCGTTCCGCAAGCAGCCTCCAAGGTCTCCTTACAATCGTTTCCCAACTCACTCAAGGAAGGAGAGAAGGCTTCATCGCCAGCGATACTCCTTCCCGAGCCGTGATGCTCAAGATCCATTGCTACCGCTAGCTCCTTCTCAAACAGCAGCTGTCCAACAGCAGCAAGACGATGACTTGCACGAGTCTGATCTCGACGACGTCATGCAAGAAGTGATCCAGATCATGAAAGACAGGGCAAGCTACAAGAAGCCCTACCGGCCAGCAGATCAGAGGTCTAGAGACTCAGAGCCTTATTGTGAATTCCACAAAGAGCCAGGCCATCGAACAGAAAACTGCCGAGCATTCCGTCAGCTTGTGCAAAGGATGCTCCGGCAGGGCAAGATGCATGACTTGCTCCCTAAAGAAGATCGCCCTGACCCATCAACGTCAAAGGGCAAAGAAATTTCAGATGTTCCTTGCTCCTCAAGGGGAGTGAATCACGTCGAAGAGCCTCCTCTCCTCATTGTCAACAAAGAAGTCGAATGCTTCGACGCCGACGATGAGGGCATTCTGGGAAGGCTATTCTGAACTCGCCATGGACTTCACAGTCCTCCGGAGCTCTTTGCAACCTTCAGGGGTTATCTCAACCCTTACTCTTTCCCTCTTTCAAACATTCTTTACAACACTTCTCAGTGTTAGTTTCTTGCTTTTCTGCAAAGCTTTGATTCAGAGATCCTGTACTGACACAGTTCCCTTTTTGTTGCCTCTATCTCTCTCTCTCTCTCTCTCTGGATCAATACGCCAATGAGATTTCGCCGAGTCTGAAACGTTCCCTCCGTAGTTTGTTCTCGCACTACCGCTGCGACCACATATGGCGGGAGTATACCCATGTGTGTAGTGGGAGCAGTTCATCTACGATTATGGGCTTCAGGCTTAGGATCCTAGCCAGCATCTGACACAGAGTGTGTGCTAGGGGAGCCCCATGTGTTAGCTCTGTTGTGCGTCTTATAGGAAACACTACGGTTAGGATGATCTTCGCTGGACAAGCAATGGCGATCAAGCGCAGCCTTGTCTCTTAGATCAGCCTTCAACTGTGGTGGCCGAATAACTCTCCCCGGTATCCTCGATCCATGCCCCTCGGGTTCTCACAACTCCACTGATCAACACACAGACAATATAGGCCTCTTGGCGCAACCTGTCTCCTTGATCAGTGATGCTTGTGCCCAGGGCAAGAGAGCAGAGTTTCTAGCGATCCTTCTCAGGATCTTCCTTGCTTCCAGCGGTCCTTCTCAGGACCTTCCTTTTCTTTGTGCCCTCTTTGAGGATGCGCGGCTAGCCCGCTTTGAGCAGGACCATACTCGGAATGATTTTTCGGGCAAGTGATGCATAAGGCCCACGGGGAACACCTGTGGCAGCATTCAACCCTCTGTAGTCATTCCGAACATGGACCTCTTTTTTCCTTTCCCGCTTTGAGCAGGACCATACTCGGAATGATTTTTTCGGGCAAGTGATGCATAAGGCCCACGGGGAACACCTGTGGCAGCATTCAACCCTCTGTAGTCATTCCGAACATGGACCTCTTTTTTCCTTTCCCGCTTTGAGCAGGACCATACTCGGAATGATTTTTCGGGCAAGTGATGCATAAGGCCCACGGGGAACACCTGTGGCAGCATTCAACCCTCTGTAGTCATTCCGAACATGGACCTCTTTTTTCCTTTCCCGCTTTGAGTAGGACTATACTCGGGATGATTTTCCGGGCAAGTGATGCATAAGGCCCACGGGGAACACCTGTGGCAGCATTCAACCCACTTTAATCATTCCGGGTGCAGCCCTCCTTTTCTCTCTTCCCTCCTTTCACAGGTGAACAGGTTAATCCCACCTACCAAAAGGATTCTGGCATTCACCTTGATCATATCCCTCCAGTCATGTCAGCAGCTAGCGCTCGATTCATTAATCTGGACTTCGTGATAATGATCATCGGACATTTCTCTTGCTACTTGGTCATGTCGACCCCATCTCATCAACCTTCATGGGTTATCTCAGAAGGATTTCAAGCAATCACTTTGCTCGTGCTCATCCTATATGAATTGCTTATTCAAAGCTCTATCGGATGATGACTTGCACTCTACCTATATAAGTTTTATTGCTCTTGTCTTCTATATATTGTTTGCTCAAGCGCTGTCAGCCGTGCTATCGCAATCCAGTCATATCTGTCAGCAGTTAACATAGTTTATTAATCCGGGCTTCATCAGACATTCTCCTTGCTAATTGGTCATGTCGGCCTTATCTCGCCAACAATTAACAGTCACCAGTTAACACTTGCAAGCCTTCTCTTCACAGGTACTTGCAAGTTATCTTCATATCTTATTTGTTTCTAACTCCTCTTCTTGCAGAGATTAGCAAGCACCTGCAAGCCTCATCCAGGTACTTGCAGCTTATTTTTATACAATACCTGCTCCTAACTCTTCCTTTGCAGAAACCAACAAAGACTTGCAGGTCCCTTTCAGGTACTTGCGAGTTGTTATACCTTTCAGTTTTCCCTCACTTTTGTTTTGCAGAACGTTTTCAGAAGACATGCCTTCTTCGTTTTGCAAAAAGCAAGTTCAGGTACACACTCGATGTGCCATCCGTACATGCTTACCCTAACTTTCCTCTTGCAGGAAAGCAGACAGGAAGCACCAAGCTTGTAAGGAGAGTCTTCAGGTTCTGTCTCTCCTTGCTCCTCTTCTTCCGTTGGGGTGGATCACGATTTGCGTGGGTCTCCAACTTTTTCGAAGTTCTTTGCAGAACTTAAAAAAGTGCGGGGATTATGTTAACCCAGAAATCGGCGATCCTTCCCAAGGTGGGCAGCTGGCTAATCGCGACCCTTAGTTTCTCTCTCTGATCGCGATAAGTCCCAGCGTAGGCGGACAGTTTTCCCTATCCGCCTAGGTCTCCTAGCAATCGCATGCCCTACGGGACGGCGGGCTATTCCCATGGCTCACCCTCGTGGGACATGCGGTTGGGTTCGCTAATCATGCAGTACTTTTCCTTGCAGGAGTCCGCCAACAGCATTGCCAGGAGCGGCCTCCTATTTTGCCCAAGGGGCGGTGGTCTTCAGCCACCGTCCGCCGAGGCCGCCCACCAGGGGCGACCTCCCTGCTGCCCGAGGGGCGGCGGCCTCCTGCCGCCGTCCGCCGAGGCCGCCCACCCTGGGCAGCCTCAGCCCGCCAGCCGGGCGGACTCCCCCCGGAGTCCGCCCAGGCCGCCCGCAAGGGGGCGGCCAGGCCAGCCGGGCGGACTCCCCCTGGAGTCCGCCCAGGCCGCCCGCTAGGGGGCGGCCTCTGCCCGTCTGCCGGGCGGACTCCCCCTGGAGTCCACCCCGTCCGCCCGCTAGGGGGCGGACCCGGCTCTCTGCCGGGCGGACTCCCCCTGGAGTCCGCCCAGGCCGCCCGCTAGGGGGCGGCCCCGGCTCTGCCGGGCGGACTCCCCCTGGAGTCCGCCCCGTCCGCCCGCTAGGGGGCGGACCCGGCTCTCTGCCGGGGCGGACTCCCCCTGGAGTCCGCCCAGGCCGCCCGCTAGGGGGCGGCCCCGGCTCTGCCGGGCGGACTCCCCCTGGAGTCTGCCCCGTCCGCCCGCTAGGGGGCGGACCCGGCTCTCTGCCGGGCGGACTCCCCCTGGAGTCCGCCCAGGCCGCCCGCTAGGGGGCGGCCCCCGGCTCTGCCGGGCGGACTCCCCCTGGAGTCCGCCCCGTCCGCCCGCTAGGGGGCGGACCCGGCTCTCTGCCGGGCGGACTCCCCCCCGGAGTCCGCCCAGACCGCCCGCTAGGGGGCGGCCCCGGCTCTGCCGGCGGACTCCCCCTGGAGTCCGCCCCGTCCGCCCGCTAGGGGGCGGACCCGGCTCTCTGCCGGGCGGACTCCCCCTGGAGTCCGCCCAGGCCGCCCGCTAGGGGGCGGCCCCGGCTCTGCCGGGCGACTCCCCCCGGAGTCCGCCCAGTCCGCCCGCTAGGGGGCGGACCCGGCGCCCTGCTGGGCGCTCCCCTGGAGTCCGCCCAGGCCGCCCGCTAGGGGCGGCCCCGGCTCTGCCGGGCGGACTCCCCCTGGAGTCCGCCCCGTCCGCCCGCTAGGGGGCGGACCCGGCTCTCTGCCGGGCGGACTCCCCCCGAGTCCGCCCAGTCCGCCCGCTAGGGGGCGGACCCGGCGCCCTGCTGGGCGGACTCCCCCTGGAGTCCGCCCAGGCCGCCCGCTAGGGGGCGGCCCCGGCTCTGCCGGGCGGACTCCCCCTGGAGTCCGCCCCGTCCGCCCGCTAGGGGGCGGACCCGGCTCTCTGCCGGGCGGACTCCCCCTGGAGTCCGCCCAGGCCGCCCGCTAGGGGGCGGCCCCGGCGCCCTGCCGGGCGGACTCCACCCTGGAGTCCGCCCAGGCCGCCCGCTAGGGGGCGGCCTCCGGCCTGCGGGCGGACTCCTCCCGGAGTCCGCCCAGGTCGCCCGCTAGGGGGCGACCTCCTTTTCTTTGCAGGTGGGCCCTTCCGATTGCTCCATTGCTCGACAGTGGCGGACGCAAAATCTCTGTCCGCGGAGTCCGCGCAGGTTGTCATGCTGATGTCACTGGGCCCCGCTTCTAGAAGAACTTCCCTGGGCCTATAAATAGCCCATGGTGCCTCTCATTCTGGAGGGGTTGATGCTTCCTGGATCCTGCAAGTCCTGCCAGCAGCCCCTGCGGACTCCGTTTTCCAGTCCGCGCAGTCCGTCGTCACCTTCTCCAGCAAGCTCTGCGGACTCAGTTTCCTGTCCGCGCAGCTCTCCAGCAGCCCTTCAGCAGACTCTGCAGACTCAGTTTCCCAGTCCTCCAGCTGCTAGCAGACTATTTTACTTAGTCTCTGGCAGCTTCTCCTCTGCTTTCTGGCACCTTCTTCTCTCTTAGCCGCCAGCTTCTCCTTGTACCCTTTAAGTGATTTTTTGTTGTAAAAGCGTACTTGTAAGCTTGTAATCTCTAGCTTTTAATAAAAGGAAAGCCCGTCGCAGGAGTGGCATTTAGGCCGCGGCGGGCGAAGTGTGTTGTTGCCGCTCCTAGCGGCCCCCTCTTCTTCTCTTCTGCTCAGCAAGCCTTGCTCCTCTGCTCAGCAAGCCTTGCTCCTCTGCTCAGCAAGCCTTGCTCTTCTGCTCAGCAAGCCTTGCTCCTCTGCTCAGCAAGCCTTGCTCTTCTGCTCGGCAAGCCTTGCTCCTCTGCTCAGCAAGCCTTGCTCTTCTGCTCGGCAAGCCTTGCTCCTCTGCTCAGCAAGCTTCTTCTCAGCTCAGCTCTCCTCGGTTTCCAACCTGCAAGCACAACCGTCCCCTTAGCCGTCTGCTCGACAGCTCCTGGTCAACCTCCTTCTCCTCTCTTGATCAACCTGCTCTGTTGGTCAAGCTTCTCTCCTCTATCCCCGCAACCCTCTTTGACAAGCCGTTTGCTCCACTCTCGAGCACTCAGAGGCTTCCTTCCTTCCCTCCTCTCCTCCTCTCCTAGCTGTGAGACCGAACACCCCCTCCGTGTTAGCTGGCTGGTGCCCCGCGACGTTTTCGCGCATCAACACATTGCATGTCATGTTATAAATAGGGCTACCATCACTAAAGGGCTAAACAAGACCCCCTATGAAGTAGTGAAAGGCAGGAAACCAAACTTATCCTATTTTAGGAACTTTGGTTGTAAATGCTACATACTTAACAATGGGAAGTCTTACATAACTAAGTTTGCTGTCAAATCCCAAGAGGGAATTTTTGTTGGGTACAGCAATAATAGTAAGGCTTATAGAGTCTACAACTTGACTACACAAGTTGTAGAAGAATCAGTGCATGTAGTTTTTGATGAGACTAAACTTATTAATAATGAGTTGTCTAGCAATGTATGCAGCCCCACAGGTGTGACAAAGATAATGGACAAGTTGACTATAGAAGAAGTGTCTGCTGCAAGACAGCAAGGAGAGGAGAGTAGCTGCTGTCCAAGGGGAGAACTACATGTGCCAGTTGCTGAAGAATTCCAAGGTATACAGCATGATGCAGATGCTGAAGTGGTTCAACCAGAAGTGAGGATGCCTCCAGCCCACAGGCATCTTAGAGATCATCCAGTAGAGCAGATTATTAGAGATCCAAGACAAGGAGTACAAACCAGGAGTAGAAACATGAATGCTGCAATCTATTCCAGCTTTTTGTCTCAAGTTGAACCTAAAAGATTTGAAGAAGCAATACAAGATCCACAATGGACTGAAGCTATGCAA
Organism: Platanthera guangdongensis; assembly: GCA_039583875.1. Classification (NCBI taxonomy): domain Eukaryota; kingdom Viridiplantae; phylum Streptophyta; class Magnoliopsida; order Asparagales; family Orchidaceae; genus Platanthera; species Platanthera guangdongensis. Next base: position 456,404 of record CM077147.1, on the reverse strand, counting down.
GAAGAGTTTAATCAGTTCAAGAGGTGCAAGGTTTGGGAACTGGTTCCTAAACCTAAAGACCATAATGTAATAGGAGTTAAGTGGATCTACAGAAATAAGATGGATGAACAAGGGGTCATCATAAAGAACAAAGCAAGACTGGTTGCAAAAGGATATAGGCAAGAAGAAGGTATTGATTTTGATCAAACCTTTGCTCCAGTAGCCAGACTGGAAGCCATAAGGATGTTCTTGGCCTATGCAACCTATCAAGGATTCAAGGTTTACCAGATGGATGTCAAGTCAGCATTCTTAAATGGTAATTTGAAAGAAGAAGTCTATGTGGAGCAGCCTTCAGGTTTTGTTGATCCAACTCAACCTCATTATGTCTATAGACTTAGGAAAGCTTTATATGGGTTAAAACAAGCTCCTAGAGCTTGGTATGAAACCCTATCTAGTTTCCTCATTGAGAACAAGTTTTCAAGGGGGAAAATAGATAAGACTCTATTCCTTAGGGAATCTAGAGGCAAAGTCATACTTGTCCAAATATATGTAGATGACATTATATTTGGGTCTACTGAAAGTAGCCTTTGCAGAAAGTTTGCAAAGCTTATGCAAAGTCAATTTGAAATGAGTAGTATGTGAGAGCTGAAGTTTTTCTTGGGTCTCCAAGTTAAACAGACTGAGAGTGGTTTGTCCATCTGTCAGTCAAAGTTCACCCTAGAACTCATAAGGAAGTATGGTATGGATTCATCCAGTACCATGAAGACTCCTATGGGGTCAAGTATGTCTCTTAGCAAGGATGATGCAGGGAAACCTGTAGATGAAACCTTGTATAGAGGGATAGTTGGCTCCCTATTATACTTGACTGCTAGTAGACCAGACATCATGTATGCTACATGTGTTTGTGCAAGGTATCAAGCCTGCCCTAAAGAGTCTCACTTGACTGCTGTCAAGAGAATTTTGAGATATCTAAAGGGCACTCCCTATCTAGGCCTCTGGTACCCTAGGAATGGAGACTTTGATCTAACAGGTTATTCAGATGCAGACTTTGCAGGATGCAAAGAGAATAGAAAGAGCACTACTGGAACTTGTCAATTCCTAGGTGGAAGACTAATTTCATGGAGCAGCAAAAAGCAGACTAGTGTGGCTATCTCTACAGCTGAGTCAGAATATGTGGCTGCAGGAAGTTGCTGTGCTCAACTTCTGTGGATTCAACATCAGCTAGAAGACTATGGATTTCAGGTAAGTAGAACTCCACTTTACTGTGATTCTACAAGTGCTATTTCAATAGCTAAAAACCCTGTATCACATAGTAGAACAAAATATATTGAGATTAAATATCACTTTCTTAGAGAACATGTTGAAAGAGAAGATATTTCACTTGAATATGTTAAAACAGATGAATAAGTAGCTGATATGTTTACTAAGCCATTAGAAGAAGCTAAGTTCAATAGATTCAAAATTGAACTAGGTATGATAAACTTAGACTAAGCTTACAGAATAGAAAATTTGGCTAAGTAAAAAGGTGTCGACACATAGACAAGTCTATGTCGACACAGAATAGTGGTGTCGACACTTCAGGAAAAACGTGTCGACACATCTAGGAATGTGATGTCGACACTTCAGAATGTTAGTGTCGACACATGTCAAGTAGGTGTCGACACATCCAATATGGTGTCGACACATATGTTTTACTCAGAATTTTCTAAGTAAAGTCTCGACGATGTGTCGAGTTATGTTGTGTCGACACATAACCAAGTGTCGACACATAATATCTGTTGACTAAACTTGTGTCGACACATGTGTGTCGAGACATTATAAGTCAGTGTCGACACTTATTGCCAGTGTCGACACATGTTTAGCTTGCTGTCCCGCCTGTTCATCTTCAAAATTAGAAAGATATAAATAGGGTTCTGTCTCTGTTTGTCGACACGCTTTCAAAGTTTCGAGACCAAAACTCCTGTGTCGACATTTCTCTCTTCTCAAGACTAATTCTCCAAACCCTAATGGCTCCCAAGCTCGAGGAGAACGTTAACGAAGGCTATGAACTTGTGCGCGGCGCGTTCGATGATGGAGATCAAGAAATCCAATCGGTGGTCACCCTAGTCAGCGATTCTGGACTAGAATATTTGGTTTCAGAACCAACCAAGATTTGGAAGAAGGAAGTTCTTGAATTCCTTACTGGAGCTGCAGTTGATGACTCTGGATATAGAATCAAATCCAGAGTGCATGGATCCAAAGTCAAGGTCTCACCAAAAAGTCTGAGGAAGGTACTCCAGCTACCTAAGACTCAAGATGAAGAAGAAGTTTCTACATCCAAGACCAGGGAAGCTCTTACCTGGTGTGGACTTGATCCAAAGCTGAAGATAGGTTCTGTCTTTAACAGGAAAGGCATGAACAGTCAAGGAAAATTCCTGTCTGAAATTGTGGGACAGGTCATTCTCAGTAAGCCTGGAGGGCATGACAGGGTGTCAGCCTCAATGTTCAATGTCATGACAAGAATTATCTTCACCCTAAGAACAGATTGGTCAATGGTAATCTATGAGAAAATCAAGGAGAGCTTGAAGAAGCCCAACCTGGGCAGAATACTAAGTCTCTACCTAGCTGGTACAATACCAGAGGTAATGAGCAATGCTGCTGGAAGCAAGATTAACCACATGAGGAAGATGGATTCCAGGATATTTTCTCGGTGGGAAAGGGTACTGTCAAAGGAACTGCCCACTCCAGAGAAGCCAGTTACTAAGAAAGATTCTCCTCCCAGGAAGAAAAGGAAAACTGCTGTTGTGACACAAGAGTCCTCAAGCAGTTCTGAGAGTGAAGAACGGGTGGTGTTCACACTTGATGAGCAAGAGGAAGAGACAGTAGTAAAGACCCCTGCTGCTCAAGATGTAGCTGAGATCCAGGGGAGCTGCCTCAAGCTAGCCCCATCCATAGGAATCACAGCCAGGGGGAGCTTCCAGTAGTAGAAGAACCATCTACTCTGGACAGTGAGCAAGCCACAGTCATTATCCAAGAGGTACTCACTGACTTAAAAACTTTAGACTATATTATAGAAGATGCTAATTTGTCTGATGTCCATCAGCAAACTCAGCTAGACAGTCAAGTACCAGATGTTGTTTTAGAAGACAAATCTGCTGAACAAGAAGTGGTACCTGAATCAGTGGTTGAAGAGCAAAGACTGTCTCCAGCTCCATCTCCACCTGAATATACAATGGAGGATTTATTCTTAAATCTAGATCAAGAGGATTTTGATATGGACAAGGATGCTGCTGCTGAAGATAAGAGTGCTGCTGCTGAGGGGGAGCACATGGAAGTTCTGGAAGAGCCTATTAGGCTGGAAACTGAGAAAGCAACTGCTGTGTCAGCTGACAAACCTCAAAGCCCTAAGGACAGGGTTGATATTGCCAGCACTTCTGCCTCTGAGGATGAGGAGAGTGCAAGGGATAAGAAGAAGAAACTCTTTATCTTCAAGAGGAGAAGCAAGAGTTATAAGAAAGCTTTGCAATCCATTGCCCCACAGCCTATAGTTCAACAAGCTCCAACAGTTGATTATAGTGCTTTGATGATTGCCATGCAGATCAAGTTGGATGAGCAAAGGAAGGCAATAGAGGCTTATGTGGATGAAGGGCACAAGTCCCTACAGTTTGATCTTGCACAGGACATAAAGTCTATATGGTTTGAGATGAACCTTAATAAAAAGGAGATGATTGACTGCTTCCACAAGGGTGGGAATGCAGTAGTCTATTTGGCAACTCACCAGGAGAAGATCAAGGCTCAGGTAGATGATATAGCATTAAAGCAAGGGTATGTGCTGGAGAATCAGTTAAGAATGAATGATAATTTGACTGCCTCCCATAATGCTATAGTCACTGAATTGAAGAATAAGTCTGCTGAACCTTCAACATCTACTGCTGCTGCTAAGGCTGACTTTGATAAGGTCTTTCAAGCTGAGATTTCTGCTGTCAAGACTGTCATTAAAGATTCCCAGAAGGCCATCTCTGAACAGCTTATTAAGCTCAGACCTTACTTTAAAGAGGGCATCAGATACTTGGACAGTCAGATAAGGTTTCAAAAGGATGATGTCAGAGACCATATGGCCAGAGAAGTCATAAAGGGGGAGAGAGTCTTAGTCAAAGCTAGCTCTGACCATGCCAAATGGATATCTAACTCCATCAGAGCTACACTGGGCTATCCTCCACTTTGTGATGATGACAATGTTGCTGAATCAGGAGTTCAAACTGCATATCTTGGAGGTGAGCAAGCAAAAGTAGCTCAAGTAATATATCCACCTCCAGATTTTGATATGGTTCAAGCAGATGTCAGCACTATGTATAGCCCAACTGAGGGCAAGGTCAAAGTTCATATTGAGAAGGTTCTTCAACCTATTTCTGAAACTCTGCAGGAGGCTATAAACAAAGAGGAAGAGACAAGGTTGTCAAAGAAGAGGTTTAGGGAACAAGCTGAACAAAAGCCAGATTTTGAACAATGGAGCCCTACCTCTAGAAATATAATTCTTACTGCCTGGAAAGCTGCAAAGGACAATGCTCATGAAAGGAATAAATGGTTCTCTGAGGCAGAATGGAGAAAGCATGAGATTAGGCAGGAGGCTATAGTACAATTCAGAAGGAAGGCTAAGATGGGAAAGCTACCTCCAACTACTGTGGAGCCTAGCAAGTACTTCCCCAAGCCATACCACTACTTTGAGAGGCAGAAAATAAAAGCAGAAGAGCTGAAAAAGAAGGACTTAAAAGGAAAGAAGCCTGATGTTGCTGAACCTGCTGAAGCCCCTGTCAAAGCTCAAGTTCAAGCTGGAAAGGGAATAGTTATCAAAGAACCTGATCAGAAATAGATTAGGAATTAAACTTGAAGCTTGTTGTAATCTGTTGAATGGAAAACATTTTTGTACACCATTGAAAATGTATAAGGAACAATGTTAAAACAATATATGATAAATATATTATGATTGTTCTGAGAAGTGTCTATTTTTATTTGTTCTGGAATAATGAATGTGTATACATGTGAGAATTTATTACATGTTTAAGTTTACCCTGTTTATATAATCTGTTGTACATCATTTTGTAATTCTTAATTATGAATGGTGTATATCATTGACTAAGGGTTATGACTTCTCCAAATAGGGGAGATTGTTGGGTACATTAGTCAAATGTACCTGATTTGAAGAAGCCTCACCCAACTCAATGATATACATCATAATGTATTTGATGTATGTTTGAGTTACTTGTGCAGGTTAAGAAAGTACTGGACTGAAGCAAAAAGTTTCTAAGTTCATGTGTCGACACTCAGAGGGAAAGTGTCGACACTTAAGAAAGCTTGTGTCGACACCCAGACAAGCCGTGTCGACACTTGGAGTCATTGTGTCGACACCAGGATGCAAAGTCGACACCAGACAGAAAGTGTCGATACTTGGAGCTGTGTCGACACTCAGTGAAGAAAAGTGCAGACAGAAAGTGTCGACACAAGGAGCTGTGTCGACACCCCGTGAAGCTGTGTCTACACCAGAAAGTGTCGACACTTGGAGCTGTGTCGACACTCAGCAAAAGTCTGCAGAGTCTAAGTACAAGTGTCGACACTCAACACAATGTATCGACACTATGCAGAAGAGTCAGCATTTGAAGTAAGTGTCGACACTCAACACAATGTGTCGACACTCAACAGAAGAGTCAACATTTGAAGTATGTGTCGACACCCAGAACAATGTGTCGACACACAGCTAAAGACTCAACACTTGAAGAAAGTGTCGACACATGGAGCTGTGTCGACACTTAGCAAAGAACAGAAAGAACAACAAATTATTCTAAGTACAAGTGTCGACACTATGGGAATGTGTCGACACTCAGCTGAAGTCTCAACAACAAGAAGGTGTGTCGACACAAGGAGCTGTGTCGACACTCAGCAAGTTTCAACATAGAAGATTATGTGTTGACACCAAGAAGCAGTGTCGACACTAGACAGATTCAACACAAGAAGTTGTGTCGACACAAAGGAGATGTGTTGACACATAGAAGAATTCAACAAAAGCTAGAAGAACAAGTACTTGTGTCGACACTCAATTTCAGTGTCGACACATGAAGAAGAATCTGTGTCGAGACATATAAGGATATGTGTCGACACCTTGTAGACTTGTGTCGACACTTACAAAGCATGTGTCGACACTTGGTCTATAAGTGTCGACACTTAAAGACAGAAAGTCTCGACACTTACTGACTGTTAGAGATTTTCAAGAAGTGACTGGTTGACATGACAGCTGCCGATCCAGCCGGTCTACAACAACTGTCGGAGATGTCAGAAGTCAGTTATGAACCGGACCAGCCGGTTACCATGAAGAAGGCCTATAAATAGGCATCCACAGTTTACAGAAACTGTTGTTGTTGAAGTTGTTGAAAGAGTTGATCAAGTGATTAACAAGTAGTACAAATTATTCAAGTAATCAGAAAAGTAGTACACAGAGTATCATCACAAGAAGATCTTGCAGTCCAACTGCAGATCTAAGAAGTTGGAGAGAGAGAGCTCCATCCAAGAAATCAGCCTTTGGAACTAGGCTGAGAAGAAGGATTCAGATTCAATTCTGATTCTTAAGTGGCAGAGGTCAAGGAACAACTGCAGAGGATTCAGCCTTATTCAGTTCTACTCAAGAAGCTTTGAAGAAAGCTAAGTCAGGGTGAATCCAGCTGAGTTCTTCCAAGAACTCATCAAGAATCTCTCAACTCCTCTCTTATTATTCTGAGTTGTAGAGTTGTATTTTGTAATATCTTTTTAACTTGTAGGATCCATTGGATCTGAGTGATTGTAAGCCTATATCTATAAAGGCTGAGGGTAGGGCTTGTTAGCCTGAGTGTAGGAGATTGTAATCTCTGAGTGTAGGCCTTGTTGGCTGAGTGTAGGCCTTGGATTGGCTGAGTGTAGGTCTTGATTGGCTGAGTGTAGGCTTTGGGATAAAGCTGAGTTGTAAGGCTTTGGGCCTGAGGTAGGAACCAATTTGGGTTCTGAGACAGTGCAGGAGTTTGGCCGAATCTAGTACACTGCTAGATAGGCGAAGGGGGAAAGTGGATGTACCCATATCCTGGGAACCACTATAAATCACTGTGTGCTGTGCTGTGAATGTGCTGTGTATGTTTGATTATTGCTGATTGCTGAGATAAACTAGTTAGAAATCTGTGATATAACTGTTTGACTGCCAACAAAGTTAGAAAAGGATTAGGTCACCTATTCACCCCCCCCCCCCTCTAGGTGTTTAGGTACCATATCTTTCAGTGGGTCTTCAAGAAGAAGACCGACATGGATGGGAATGTACAGACATTCAAAGGGCGACTGGTGGCTAAGGGTTTCAAGCAAGTTCATGGTATTGACTATGATGAGACCTTTTCCCATGTTGTCATGGTAAAGTCCATAAGGATATTGCTTGTTATTGTTGCGTATTATAACTACGAGATCTGGCAGATGGATGTCAAAACGGCTTTCCTTAATGGAAACCTCCTTGAGGAAGTGTATATGACACAACCCGAGGGTTTTGTATCCCCAGATGAAGCCACTAAAATATGCAAGCTGAATAAGTCCATTTATGGACTGAAACAGGCCTCTCGAAGTTGGAATCTTCATTTTGATGAGAAAATCAAAGAGTTTGGTTTCATCAAGAATGAAGATGAGCCTTGTGTTTACAAGCGAATCAGTGGGAGCATTGTTGTCTTCCTGATATTGTATGTAGATGACATACTGTTGATTGGGAATGACATTCCTACCCTGAAAGTTGTTAAGAACAACCTAGGGAACTGCTTTTCAATGAAGGATTTGGGTGAAGCGACTTATATACTTGGTATTAAGATCTATAGAGATAGATCGAAGAAGTTGCTGGGTTTGACCCAGAGTACGTACATCGAAAAGGTGTTGAAGCGGTTCAACATGCTTGAGTCCAAGAAAGGATTTTTGCCCATGTCTCATGGTGTGAATCTCTCTAAGGACCAGTGTCCAAAGTCTTGTGAAGACAAGGACCGCATGAAGTTGATTCCATATGCTTCGGCAATTGGATCAATCATGTACGCGATGTTATGTACTCGACCCGATGTCTCCTTTGCTTTGAGCATGACTAGCAGGTATCAGTCAGACCCCGGTGAGTGTCACTGGATTGCAGTCAAGAATGTCCTGAAGTACTTGAGAAGGACTAAGGACGTGTTCTTGGTGTATGGTGGAGATGAAGAGCTCGTTGTAAGTGGTTACACGGATGCTAGCTTCCAAACTAATAGAGACGACTCCAAGTCTCAATCAGGTTTTGTGTTTTGCCTGAATGGAGGAGCTGTGAGCTGGAAGAGTTTCAAGCAAGAGACAGTTGTTGATTCTACAACAGAGGCCGAGTATATCGCAGCAGCTAATGCGGCGAAGGAGGCTGTATGGATTAGGAAATTCATCAGCGAGCTTGATGTAGTTCCTAGCATTGTTGGTCTCGTAGTTCTCTACTGTGATAACAATGGTGCAATTGCACAATCTAAGGAACCTAGATCTCATCAGCGCTCCAAGCACATACTCCGGCGGTTTCATCTTATTCGTGAGATTGTCGAACGAGGAGATGTAAACATTTGCAGAGTGCCGACTGAGGAAAATATTGCGGATCCGCTGACAAAGCCTCTCGCGCAGAGAAAGCATGATGGTCATACTAGATCGATGGGTATACGATACCTAAATGATCAACTCTAGCGAGAATCTTGTGGATTGCATGTAATCTTGTATTTTGTTGGCTGTTTGTTCATATGATGAACTGTGTACCTAATTTTTCTCTTATAATTAATGGCAAGTTCTTTTATTATGTCTTTTTCTATATGATAGTTAAATGTTAACATAATAGATACCCTTAGAATGTTCGCTTCCATAGGACATCAAGTACGTGACTTGAATGCGAGAGCCTATGATTTATTTGAAGCTTCATTCTTAAAGGTCCCTGGTCGAGTATCATCATAGAAGCTAAGGGTGATGATGATACATGAAGGCTAGCACGTGTGTTGACTGATGACTGGTTCTCACAGGTCATGATATTGTGATATCAAGTCATCACGTGGGTACTTGTTAGTGAACAAGTTGTACTGGACAGACCCAACCTGAGACTACTGTGTGGATTGACATACAATCGTGTCACGAGTAGGTCTCAATTGACAATGGTGTTGTGGTCCTTTGACCTGAAGTCACAGCATTCATCAAGTGAGGAAGAGCGTGCTTTGATGCCATCTAAAGTCTTCCTTGAGAAAGGTTGATGATAAGGGTGGTTGTTGGGCATGTTACGAATCATTTGGGTGTTTGTGTATGAGCAGATATGGAATTTGTCCTCCTGTATGACAGGAGTTGCATCCATGGGCCCCTTGATGGAACTGTACTGAGAAATGCATGGCCATGCTTGGTTGAGTCAATATATGATATTGGACTCACCATTCTTTGGAAGTCCATCCTGGATCAAGAAACTTGGATTGAGCTATTACGAGGGTGACACGGTCCATGCCTCTAGTTCTTTCCGGATGTAAGGGACAAAGGGACAAAGACAACGCTGATACATTGGTCATAAAGGCTTATGAGTTATAAACTCTTATTGCTTGGGGAGCAATGATGCATTGCTAGATGCCGCTCATTGTTTGTGAGATTTTTGGTTTGATACTTTCGAGATCAAGTGGGAGTCTGTTGGAGTTACCATGATGATCTGGAAGTGGTCAAACATGTAATCTCACTGCCAATGCGATATGAGCCTGCAGGGTCGCACATAAGAGATGTGGAGAAGTTGGATGATTGATTGTGTTGGTAAAGGTTACCAATCACCGACCTGAATGGGGTTGTGGGCAAAGTGTTGCCTTAAAGAATCATTGGGTTGGGCAAATGTTGCCTTGAAGGGCTGGTTAGGATTGTCGTCCGAGGGTCGATAACATTCGTTGAGAATCGTCTTTTGATTCCCGCCGATCGGCGAGAATCGTCTCTCTGATTCTCGCCGATCGACGAGAATCGTCGAGAATCAATATGCTGATTCTCGACGATCGACGGCCTCGACATGTATCGTCGACCGCGGCTCGACGATCGACGTGTATCGCCGTGAATCGTCGAGCGCGGCTCGACGATCGGCGAGAATCGTCGAGTATTGTACTCTGATTCTCGTCGATCCTGGGTGATACACGTCGACTGATTCTCGCCGAACCTGCTCAGTGATTCTCGCCGATTGTCGCCGATTCTCACCGATTGATACTCGCCGATTCTGAACCCTATTTTTGGGTGGTCTGCGGATAGCGATAAACCTAGGTTTATTTATACCTTTAGTATAAATATAACACTTAGGGTTTTTTGGGAGAGACCCCTTCTGTGCGAATCGAACCCGACGGAAGAGTTCCGCGATCGTTTCGCCGATCCCGATCCCGCCGCCGGAAGAGTTCCGCCGCCGTGTTTGCTCCGTTGACCACCTTCTCTCCGGCGATCGTCGCTGGCCCTGCAATCCCTGGCGCGGACCTAGCAGTCCGTGGGAAAGCAAAGGTGCGGTCTTCTCCTTCCCGATAATCCGTGCGACGGATAGATCAGTGTTCTCCCGCTCGTGTGGACTTCTGCAGAAACGTGGACATTATTCCACGTAGAACTCGCCGCTAGCAGGAAGAAGAAAGTTGGAGCATCTCCGTTGAGTTGTGACTCAACGCCACCAAGGTAATTTTTGCCTAGTTAGTTTTGATAACTTCTTGATTCAACGTTCATGGCCCGATCCACATCTCTTTGGGTTTTTCTAGATGTTTTATTTTCCGCTGCGCGCACAAGCGTTGTGCCATCCTCATAGAGAAACCCAGCCATCCGGCGAAAGATACTGTTGATTGTCACTTGTTCGATCCCCCTTGCAGCCAGTGATCAGGTTGTGCAGTTCTTCCCCGATGGCGTGAACCGACCGAGCCAGATCTTCTTGTCCCCGTTTGAGAGTTTCAATATCGGTTTGTTGGTCCTTAGATCGGGTGGCGTTGGAGACAGGCATCGTCGCACGCCGAGATAGCTCTGATACCTTGATGTATCCTCCTTGCGATACCCATCAATTCCGTCGGATACCTGCAACTACAACCACTAACAATCACCAACACTTTCACAGATATATAGAGATTATCTCAAAACTCAACTGAAATTGGAATTAGCAAGCAACAGGGATACACAATCCTAAGGCAGCACGCCTGAACGGATTGGGAAGGAGGCACAGGGACAGTTCTGTGGCAACCACCAACGACGCCAACAAGAACAACACAATTTTCTTCACACCCCGGTTCAACAGAGAACCAACAATTTAAACAAAAGCCTTAATATGACTCAATAGACCAAAATGCCCCAAAACAACCTAAGAAAATACATAATTCCCAAAACAGGTCATAACAGACAGTTGTCGCATATATAACTGACATTGATTCTTGTTTTGGCTCTGTGTTGTACGAAAATATTCCTTGTTTTTCATTTATGCCTATTAAATACAACCAATTAAATATATATTAACACTGTTTTTCATTTATGCCTGGTGCACTGTTACCGGCCGGCCGGTCGGTCCTCCCCGGTCAGGTCTCCTCCCGGTCGGCCTCCCTTCGACCACCACCGTCTGATCATCTTCACATGATCGCCTCCGTCCGTTGCGTGGGTAACCAACCACGTAACAGGTGTAACCCCCTGGAATGGTGGCTATAAGTATCCGAAATTGCGCGTCTAAAACTATATTAAAAATGGTATACCATTAGTAATTTGGGTGGTTATGGTCTGAGAATAACCATGTAACCACCCCTGAGGACTGTAAATAGGACCTTAGACCCCCCTCTTATTCTAACTTTTTTCCTCGCAGTCTTCTCTTCTTATAGGTCAGAGTTCTGTCAAAATCCTTTTGAGAGCAGTCTCCCTAGAAGAACTTTACACGGTTTGAAGATTCGCCAAAATCCCTGACACACCTATGTACAAGGTGTTCTTTCAGCCTTCCTAAGTGATCCTTCTACGTGCCACCTTCCAACACTCAGCGTCCGGACAACGACCACGAGCGTTCTTCACCACCAATAAGAGATAAAGATTGAGTTTCGCGAGTGGTGACCTATCGCCCTCCGAGCAAGCTACATTTTCTCTCTCCCCACAAGTTGTAACGTGAAGAGGCATGTCGTCATCGACTTCTCCAAAGTCATGTGAACATAAGCAAATATTGAAGTTTGACCGGCACCGAACTAATCACGTGGTTTTTTACCCTATTCACGGGTTTTTCACGTTAAAAATATGTCTGTTTGTTTCTGTACTATATCTGTGATTGATAGTGCACTCGACCGCTTTGCAAGCTAAGGAAGCAAAGTTTAGTCTTGTCTACTAAGAGCGTTGGGTGACCCGCAATAGTTTGGCGTCGTCTATAGGAAAGAGTTCCCCAAATACTGAAGGACAATATCTTCTACACAGTGATACTCATGAATGGCGGCTATGGCAAGGAAAAGCACTCGCACCACCAAAGGATCGGCCCGGGAAGGAGGCGGTGACCTCAGTCCTTCCCACTCCCTCATTAATGTTCCCCGACAAGAGGAGACTATCATCGCACCCGATAACGTGCTTGCTGGGCCTGTCGCCCGGATAGAAGAGCACAAGGCCAAGATACTAGATCTCTTAAGGAGTCAAGGAATAACACAGATTCTCACGGCACGTCTCTTGCCTGTCAAATTCCCCCACCACCTACAAATCACATTCCATAAAATCTCCAAAGAGAGAACTCTGAGGAATCCTTGGAGGCAGCAAACACTTTACATCCCGCCCGCTTAGCCAAGGCCACCGAAGGCAGACCGCAGCATGAGCGCCAGCAGGCATGCGCCCCCGAGAACCTTATAGAAAGACCAATCAGAGAAGAAATTAGAGAGTTGATGACCAAAGAGTATGGTCAAATCGGTTTGCGAGTTGCATATATACACCACCCTATTATGACTGGATCCCGCTAGCATCTGAAGTCTTGGCGCACTCTCCCCTAAAATCTCTCATAAAATCTCCAACGAGAAAACTATTTCTTTTTCCTCTATTCTTCTCTCTCTCCCCCTCTCTTCGTCTCCACCACACTCTCCCCCTCTTTCCTTTCTCTCCCTTTCTCTCTCCCCCCACCACATTCTCTTTCTCACTCTCTTCCTTTCACGGGGTATAGGTTTAGGAGGGCTAGAATTATTCTTTTTTTAATAATAAAAGAACAAACGACTAATGAATAAAATGCACAGATCCAACGGCTGGAATCAATCCAATAAATTTTAAATTCATACAGTTTATATTTCTTTTATAGTGATTGATGAGATACACTATCATTTTATAGGGAAGGCTCCTCCATGATCTCCCCCCAAAATGGGAGATCATGGGGTTGACTAGTCAACCCCGCCTCCCATGGTGAGGAGAACATGGGGGTGGGGCCCACTCCCTTTCCCCACTTAGGAAAACCGCCCCCATTGGGAGGTAACCACCGGCCGACCGCCACCACCGGTCGTCGCCGTCGCTGGCCGGCCGCCGCCGCCGCCGACGGGGTGGTCCCCGCCGGCCGGGCAGCAACCGTCGGGCAAGCCGCGTCCCGCTGCCGGCTAGGCCACCGTCGCGGCGGCCTGGCAGGCTGCCGCCGGCTAGGCCACGGTCACGGTGCCGCCATCCAGGGCGCTCCGGGCGCCGGCCAGCCCGTCACCGGTCAGCCCGCCGCCGGCCAGCCCATCGTCGGCCAGGCCGCGGTCGGCCAAGCCGCTTCCGCCGGCTAGGTCGCGCCCGTCGGACTGGCCGCGGGCGCCGGCCAGGCCGCCGCTGGCCGGGCCGCTTGCTTCGGCCAGGCCGCCGCCGGCCTGGCCATGGCCGCTGGCCAGGCCGTCGCTAGCCTGGTCGCGGGCTCCGGCCCGGCCGCCACTGGGCTCGCCGCGGGCTCCGGCCAGGTCGCCGCCGGCCTGGCCGCGGCCGCATGCCAGGTCGTCGCCGGCCTGGCCGCAACTGCCGGCCTGGCCGCGATCCAGCCCGCCCCTTGGCCGGCCGCCGCCGGCGCATGGCCGCCCCTCCGCCGTCGGCGGCTTACCCACCGTCTGATTAGGGTGGGCTCTCCTCACCATCTGATCTGGTGGGTAACCACCCACTAGCCCACTACATTGGTGGTGGGACCCGCCATGTTCCTCTCCTGGAGGCTACAAAAGGAGCCTCAGGGCCTCCTCATTCTTCATCTTTTGGCTCATGATCATTTTCTTCCTCAGGTCAGAGCTTTGTCGGACTCCTCCCACAGATCATCCTCCAGCCACCTCGAGCCACCGCGAGCCACCACGAGCCACCAGTGCACCACCAGTCGGAAAACGCCTAAGTCCCGGAGCGAGCAGAAGGAAGAGGGCGATCCTTGCAAGTAGGCGCGCGGCGGACCCGCACTCCAAGCTATAGAGCACCAGTGCTACCACTCGAATTCTAGTACCCAAAGCGCTACCGCGACGCAGCCTGTTGCCCGCGGGGAGCTGTAGTGCTCTTCTCTCACCTCAAGTTGTAACGGGAGCGGACTATCGCCTCGATTCTCCAAACGCACTGTAATCGCAAGCAACTAGTGGATTTTGACCGGCACAAATCCGGTCACATGATTTTTTACCAAGTTAAGGGGTTTTTCCACGTCATCACATCTTGAGTCGATCTTTCCTTTTCACTGACTGTGTGCGTGCTCGACTGTCCCGCAAGCTAAGGCGGCCCAGTTGAATCCGGTCCGACCGGGACATCGAGTTATCCCGCAACAGTGATATATATATATATATATATATATATATATATATATATATATATATATATATATATATATATATATATATATATATATATATATATATATATATATCGAGCTGTTGGAAATCAGCGCAACACGGATTTAAGTCATATCTAGGCTTTTTAATACCAGTCGTTGGATGTAATCCAACGACTAGGAATAAGCACAGATCGGTAAAAAGAAGCTGCGAGCCCGATCAGTGAACCCAGGACCGCACCCTGGCCCAAAGCGGGGTCGAACTCGCGCGAGGGAGAGAGCTGGAACGCCCGCAAGAGCTTTGTAAATGAAGGTAAAGATTGTTATATAAACAGCAATTTCACGTTGTTACTGACAGTGTGGAGCGCCCGATCGAACGGCTTCCAAGCGGTGCGGGACTTTAGTCCCCCTCCGCCAGTAACAAGGTGAAATTGTTGTTTTATAGCAATCTAAACTTTGACTAACAAAGTCCACTCGCGCGAGCCGACTCTCACGCGGCCGCGCGCGATTTAGTGTGATCCGGTCCTGGTCTCTCACCACCTTTTACCGATCCGCAATTTAATCCAGCCGTGGAATCTAGATCCGACGGCTGCCACCAAAATCGCGCGGAAATATGTTATATCCGCGTTGCGCGAATATACATATTTCCGTATATATATACGAGTGCCCGACACGGGGCTCCGCCCCTATGACCATGGGCGGCAGTACCCGATCGGCAACGACGGGTTTCGCTAGCTCCATTACGGCGGATTTCGTTCGCAACATATACATATGAGTACTCAAAATGACCATAAAAAATATACATAAATATTATATTTTTTGTTTTGTAAAACAATATACGTTTTGACCTAAAAATATTAATTTTGACTTTAATAAAGTTGATTGATTTAATGTTATCACCTCGAAAATACCAATGCCTAATGACAGCCTTCCTTAAATAGACCACCGACATGCCTAATGACAACCTATCATAGTAGGTGTATGAGCTCTGCTAAATTTTTTTTTGAATTTAAATGAATTTTCATCATTACTTCTAATTTTTTGATAGTGTAATTAATTGAATGTACATTGTATTTTAATTTATTTGAAATAAATTATAATATATGTCAAATCATTAAAATATAAAAATGAGGACATAATTATTATTTTTGAATGTTTCACCAAAAACAACTTTTCACTTATAATAGTGAAAGATATATATATATTTCAAAAAAGAAATATGGAGGTCTGCAAATAACTAGGAATTAAAAATTCATTCAAAAAATTTTAGTCGTCGGATCGATCAGATCTGGACTGCAAATAAACTTTTCCCAAAAAAATCCTTCCTTCTTCTCTCTCCTGAATCCCGAGCCCAGCCAAAAAAATTCCCGATTTTTTTTGCCCAGCCCTCCCCCCTCTTTCCAATGTCGTCGTCGGCGGCGGCGGCCTAACCGGCGCCCCCCGACGGGTTCGCCGGACTCCGACGAACCCTCCGGGGGTTGTTCGACGACCGGTGGGCAGGGCCACCGTCGGGGGTGGCCCTGCCCCCTCGCCGCCGGACAAACCTTGGCAGGTTCGCTAGTGGCCGGCGAACCCGCCAGCGGGCGCCGGGCAGGCCGCCGGCGACATTAGCATTTTGCTCGTCCAGGAGGACGGGCTCTCATGGGCTGGGCCACCGCCGGCGGTGGCCCTGCCCGCTCGCCGCCGGACAAATCCTGACAGGTTCGCCGGTGGCCGGCAAACCCGCCGGTTGTGGCCGGGCAGGCCGCCGGCGGCATTGGAATGAGGGGGCCTCCCGTTTTTATTTTATTATTTTTAATTTATATAAATATATAAATATATGTTATATAAATATATATGAAAATAACAACACTTCAACAAACCTAACCGGGTATGCTACCGTTCGATCGAACTCCATCAAACCGCACCCTCTCTCAACATTTTACTAGGTCTTCTAAATCTACTACTAAGGTATCTTAAACCTATGTAAAATTACTATTTTCTCACTATATAATGGAGAAAATTTTTCAAGATCGGGCTAGCCACAACCTGTAGCATGCCCGCTACCAGCCCGAGTCCACCCGATAAAACAACACTTCAACAAACCTAACCGGGTATGTTTTATATACTTAAAATTACAAAATAAATAGGCGGTGTGAGACTATTACAAATAACAATATAAAAGGCACACCCGTTGAAAATCGAACTGCAGACCTCCTATTCGAAGACACGTTCCTTAACCAATACGCCATGAAAGCTTTTGCATTAAACTTTTGCCGAGATTTTATTTAATACATTCGGCAGATAAATTATTTTTAATGTTATTAAAAATAACAATATAAAAGGCACACCCAATGAGAATTGAACCGCCATGAAAGTCTTTGCGTTAATAATTATTTTTTAATAATACATTTGACAATTAAATTATTATTTTAATAATTATAACTATCAGGAGGGGAGAGGATGGGCGAAGCCCGCCGTCACTGATCGGGTACTGTCGTGCTGGGTCATAGGGGCATAGCCCCATGTCGGGCACTCGTGTGGGTGTATATATATATATAAGTTTATAAATTTATATAAGATTTAAATTTTATCAAAATATATGTTTATATATATACTACTGATAGGCACGGGCCTCCGGCCCTCGTACCCCGTCCGACAGTACATGTCCGCCACGACGGACTTCGCCCGCCCGCCACGTCGGGCTTTGCCCGGCCCCCACGACGGGCTTGGCCCGGCCCCCCATGACGGGCTTCGCCGTCCTCCCACGGCGGATTGTTTTAATTATTTTAAATTTCATTGTTTTAAAAATAAATACATTTTTTTAATTATTAATTTTAAAATTATTAGAAATTAATAATTTATTTACTCTCAACTATTTTTATAATTATAAAAATTTAAAATAACTAACGAACCCGCATCTTCTCATGGGTTTGGCGGCCACCCACCCGGCGGCCCGTCCGGCACCCACCGACGGACTCGTCAGCCTCCGGCAAACCCGCCGGTGGGTGCCGGGCAGGCCGGCGGCGACACTGTTCTGATTTTTCCGAACAGTGCGGCACCGAATTTCTTCCTCGCGGCCGCCAGCGGAGCCGTCGGCAGCGTGCCCGGCACTCCCCGGCGGACTCGCCGGCCTCCGGGCGAACCGCCGACGGGAGGCCGGCGAGTCCGCCGGTGGGTGTCGGGCAAGCCGTCGGCGTCCGCGAGGAAGAAATTCGGTGCCACACTGTTCAGTTTTTTGGGTTTCATGTTGATCGGGAATCAGGAGAGAGAAAGTGAGGAGATTTTTGGAGGTAATATTATTTGCATGTCACTATTCTTCATGATCGGACAGTCCGTGTTTTATGAAGCAAAAATCAGATGGTGTGGGCTTTTTAAACTATTTTTATGGACACGCTATTGACATACCACAATAAATTTTTTTAGGATAGTATGGATAGATATATATACCCGGTTATATATATATATATATAAATACGAGGGACAGACACGGGCTTCCGGCTCGATGGCAACGCGGCACAGTACCCGACCGGCGATGGCGTGCTTCGCCCGCCCCCGACAGGTCCTACGGACTGCGCCCGCAACGTATACATATGAGTACTCAAAATGATCATAAAAAAATCTAAATTAATATTACAATATTTTATTTCTTAAAAAATGTATTTTTATAGCTAAAAAAATTATTTTTTCTCTCTCTAATCTTATTCCACCCTCTCTCTCTTTCCCTCTGCCCAGCACACTCTCCCCCTCCCCGACTCTCTCTCTCCCTCTCTCTCGCCACTTTTTCTTTGGGCGCTGCTATCCGCACCGCAGTTTTGGCTATTCGCACCGCATTTTTCCTAGTTTTTTGTATCTTTTGGAAATACGCCTTGTACATGCATTTTTAGAGAAAGTGTTCATCACGAAAGTTGTAGATCTCGACGAGATCTACAACTTTCGTGTTGAACAATTTTCCTAAAAAATGCATGTACAAGGCGTATTTGGGAAATACGTCCAGGTTTCGCGTCTTTTGGAAATACACTTTGTACATACATTTTTAGGAAAAGTGTTCAACACGAAAGTTGTAGATATCGTCGAGATCTACTACTTTCGTGTTGAACACTTTTCCTAAAAATGAATGTACAAAGCGTATTTTCAAAAGACATCAAAAATTACGAAAAAGTGCGGTGCGAATAGCCAAAACTGCGGTGCGGATAGCAGCGCCCTTTTCTTTATAGTAAAGAGATTTTTGATAGAACCAATATTGCACCAATCATTACTTTTGCTTTATAGATAGTATAAATATATATCATATGATCTTAAATAGCTTTAACACACTGTCGGTCCAAACTCTCTGCCTCAAGTCCTGACCTGTGCACTGTTCTTTTTCCCCGGTTCAGCAATGGCACGCCAACACAGTTAGGGCTCAGCTCAGTCTCGATTTCTACGGCTACCTGGGGTGTGAGCTTCACGTGGCTGCCACGATCCAATCGCTCCCCACGTCGCGTGGCCTGCGACCCTTTTACAGCCTGCACGAACCCTATTTCCCAGCGGTTCTGCAACTGCCCGCTTCCGCCATTCCCGCTCCGCCAAGCTACCGCCATGGCGGCACCTTCAAGTCCACCGGTACCTGTGTTCTTCTACTTTTTTGAAGCCGCGGCTCAGTTGGTACTGTGGACTTGCCTTGGCAAGTATTGTATGTGAAAGGGAGGTCTCGGGTTCAATTCCCGGCTCCAACAATCCGCCACGTGGCAGTCCCACATTGGAGACGGGTTGGGTGTGCGGCCCGTGGGCCTGGTGCGGTGGCTGGGGCCGGCTATGGATCCTGGGTTAGATGGCCCTGCAAGCAGCCAGGTAGCCCAGTTTGGACCCCATCAATTGATGAAAAAGTAATGATGTTGATAAATGATTTGTCACTGGCGTTTGTGATTTGAGAGTTTCTATTCTAATTTTTTTCCTGATTCGGGGAAGTTGTATGAGTTTGTTTGCTGCTGTTTGGGCTTCCCATTGAGGGGTGAAAAATTGAGATTGTTGAATGATTTTTGGGGATTTTCTATTGATTACTGCTTCGTTTGTGAAGATGATGAGCAGTGACATGTTAATGTATTAATAGTTGTTTGCTCCTGTGAGAGTAGATGAATGTTGAAATTGATGTTCTTGTGTGTAAAGTTTTATTAATGAATTAGTGACATTTAGGTTGCTGTAGAAAATGGAATTGCCGTGAGTTAGTGTATTCCTGTTTATGAGTCCTGTAGTTGTAGATGCGGTGCTGAGGTGTTAAAGAGAAACTTCCTTGTTGTAGGTGTTGACTTGCAAGGATGATGAACAGTGGCTTGGATAATTATTGTAAAGTCTAAAGTTGGTAAACAGTAGAATCAAATTTACTGTGCTAAGTCGTGAACAGCAAAATTTGGTTTTTGGGTTTGGTTGTCAAAATCAGTGGTGTGTTAGATAATTTCATGGAATCACTTCTGCGAGGAATAGTGAAATTAATTTTGTGGAACCACTTCCGTGAAAACGAGTGAGTTTAGATTGTTAGTTTGTGACTTTCTTACTTTGTTGAGTGATTCCATAAAACCACCTCGTGTGAGGGAGCGATTTAATTCCGTGGTGCCCGTATGCGATAGCGTCTGACCTCGGAGCGGAAGATCGAAGGTGACAAGGAGTTCCTCCGTGATTGCCAACGACTTCGAATACGAAAAGACGCATCTTTCTATGAGCAACTTGTTCTTTCCCTTTCTTTTATGTGTGTCTAAATTTTCTCATTAGGATAAATAGACTTTTGTTGGGTTTTCGCCCGAATTTTATCAGAAAATGCTACGTCGGAAACTCCAACGGAAACGTATTTGGAGTTCACGATTTCCGTTTTGCTACGACAATGAGAACAGAACGAAAGTTGCGAACTTCCATCCCGAATTTAGAATTGAACAGGTAATTCAAGAAAATTCATTTTTTTAACAAATAGTTTTTTTGTGCCTTTCAAAATCGAAGTTGTTTATTTTAAAGTCTGCGCAATGCCCACTCAACTTTGTTTACAAATTTAATTTAATTTCGCACGTATTTAGGGTTCCCTAGAAAAAAACTGACAGGTGCGCAAACCCTACGCGTTGTCCTGCATCACTCTCGAACATCCTCCATGTCATCTGGGGCTCGACCTCTCTAGTCCAGAGCAAGGCGTGTTGCCCGCCTTTCTCAATGATCCTCCTACATGCCACCTCCCAACACTCAGTGTCCGGATAACGACTACTAGCATTCTACACCACCAACGAGAGACAAAGATTGAGCTTAACGAGTGGTGGCCTATTGGCCTCCGAGCAAGCTACATTCTCTCTGTAACATCCCCGACCTGCAAATAGTATATAGCATGGGTCCGGTCGGGGCCTCACGACATACAAAATCGACAAATCTAAAATGTTATTAATTGATACAAGAAACTATGCAAATCAATCAGATTATAAACCTACAAGGGAGGCTAAGAAAAGCCCAAAATAAAGGGGCCCAAATGTCCATATGTACAAGGAAAGAAACGCATCATAACACGAGTTGTTGGCCTTAAGGATTTACAAGGCTTTCCAAAATAAACATTTCGCTGGCTACAATAAAATACACACATCGGCACGCAAGCCGGCAACACATAAAAGTTATACAAAACTTTTACCTTCGAGGGTCGGCTCATCATGGGGATTCTTGCCCGTTATTTCCCGCTCAGCTTGCCAGCATATGTACCTGGATAATCCACAAAGACGAGACAAAATCAAAAACAACGGTCAGCTAAAGCTGACCACAATGGTGTAACGACCCCACCCCATTCCCGGGATGGTGGCACTTCTTCCCCATTATAAAAAGGAACGCGCAACTACTAACATGTCAATCACAATCAAACAAAAGCACAAACATCACAAACGGCGGCATGTACGACCACACAGATCATGCTTTCATGACATGTTTTTAGTGTACTCCTCGAGTCTCACCTAAAATATAGGGGCACATGGGGGGGGAGGGGGGGTCCCGCAACTATACTATCACGCACGCGTCACCGACGTTCAAAGACGTACGACTTAAACTCTAGAAACATTCTAATTCGAGTACTCGCGATGAGAGGTGTGTTATCGCTTTTCGCACTCAACTGTAGCGATAGGAAGTACATGGTTTATATTAAACTGAAAGAGCGTGACAGAGAGGCACAAGGTCCATGTCTGTCTAAAAGTGCGCGATAGAGAGGAAAACGGTCCACGTTTGTCCAAAAGAACGCGATAGTGGGGAGAAACAGTCAGCAACTGTCCAAAGGAGTGCAACGGGGAGTATAACACTACTCCCGGTCCTGGAACATCATGACGGGAGGTACAAACATGCCTCCAGTCCAAAGAACAATAGTTTCTCAACGCAGCATAAAGAGGCTCTCAACGTACTGACGATGTGACATAGACTAAGGGGTCTATTGACGCGACTACAACGTGACGAAAAACTCACCCGTCCTACAAAAGCTCATAAGAACGTCGGTCTACCGGTCCTAACATGAACCCGCCTAGGAACGGGGTATTCTCGAACGAAGCCCACGAATTCCTGAAATCTCTACGACAAATAATACGAGATATTCTCGTTCGCGCCCTAGGACTAATCACAATGCACATCACAAACATCACCGATCCGGGCTTACCGCAACGGGTATGCTTCACCCAGCATGCCTAAATCCAGACTCGCATGTCGGATTACTAAATGCACATTTATGCCGGGGACAAACACAATCGACCCGAAGGTTTGCAATGAACCGAGGGAACACACACCGTGTCCAATTTGATGTGAGTGGCCCTCCTAAGCAGAAAAGAAGTAGAAAGCTACATCAGGGTCGCAATCCCATGCCATGGTAGAGTCCCCGCTCTCCACCGCATAGCGGGAGAGGGACTCTATGTTGAAACCGAAAATCGGCTTCTGCGGAGTTCGAACCCTTAGGGAAGGGGTGATCTCGCACTTACTTCTCTCTCACAAGCTCAATCAGCTAGAGACTTGGAATAAGAAATAGACCCAAGGCTCCAATATGGAGGTCCCACCACACACCCGGAAGATCTTAAAGCGCTTCCCCTCATTAGCCTAGTACTGAGCTAAGGATATCTCAGAAAGCACAAGAAGACATAGACATAAGTAAACATGCCTTTTGAGGTACCCCCTCGGGTCTATTTATAGTTTTCTGAAAACGGTATGTCAACTGCCAATCTCCGTTGTTTTAAATAGCTATATACAGTCCATATTGGCCTGTCAACAACGTAATTCTACTGTTCTAAAAGGCTATAAGCAGTCCAGCGAGAGTAGAATGGTAAAAATACATCATACAACACTGGACGAGTGGCCCCTGAATATCTCCACTCGCATGAGGTGGCGAATGCTCGATGGTGCTAGCACTCGCCGCCTCCCTATGGCCCTGAGCGAGTGTGGGCCAGAAACACCCCACTGGTCAACTACCTGTCGAGAGCCATGGGCGAGCGCGAGCCTGCTGCTCCACTCGCCCCCATTCTGCTCCACCCCACCTAGGCGGGCCAATAGATCTATTGAGATGTCACTCAACGCTAAGATTCGTCGAGTGAACAAGACTCACTCGATGCTGGGGCAGAGGGCGTCGAGTGGACTCGACGCCTGGGGCCCGACTCGCCTGGCTTGGCTAGTCTGGCTCCTGTCGATCCCCACTCGCCTGATATGGGGTCGTACACTCTATGTATAGTCCACACACAAACCTACGTTGGGGTCGCAACTCCACGCCCTGACGGAGTCCCCAGCCTCAACTTGAATGACGTGTGGGGACTCTCATTGCACGAAAATAATCATAAGCACAAAATGCAGAAACAACAGTCTCAAGACCGAGGAAAAAGAGTTGTTACCCACACAGAACGACTCAGATGCATTTTGATTTGTATGAAGCTCGACGGTTAGCGACCACAGTGGCTATCCACGCACGGATCCTATTTCCCTCACGCCGATCCGAGATCCAAATCGACCTTCCACAGTGGATTTCAGCAAGCACATAGTGGAGCTTCTCCTCAACTTGGTTATGCACAATGATGACGAAAACTCTAGCTTCTCTCTAACTCCTCCGATCGGCTACTTCTAACAAGGGTAAGACCAACAACAACTCCTCTTGGTCGGCCAAGAGGAGGAAGAAGGGGATCGGCAATAGGAGCATAGTTTCTCACAACGAAGGAAGGCCCTCAGTTCCTTCTAGGTTGGTGGCGCAGCAAGAGGGTCAAGAAGGTTCGACAAGCTCCTCTCCTTCCCAAATAGTGGCATAGGAACTCGCCCAGGAGAAGGCTCGGCAATGGGCCTTCCTCCATTCTCTCTCTCGATCGTCGGCGCAGCAGGGGAGAGGGTGCACTCCTAGTGGAGTAGCCGATGCGAGAACGGGGGAGGAAACCCGGTCTCTTTTCTCTCGGGCGACGCAAAACACGTGAGAGCGTGAGAGAAAGAGGGTGTTAGGAGGGGAGATTCAGTTGTTTATGGTTTTGAGTGGGGGTATTTAAGTAGAGGGATTTTAGGTTTTGGTTTTATTTTAACCAAACATTAATTCGCTATCTATAGACCACATTCAATTTCACAATTTTGATTTCAGATTCATGAATCTTAGGGCGTTACACTCTCTTCCCCCAAAATTTGTAATGAGGAGCGGCTTGGCACCCTCAACTTCTCTAAAGCCCTGTAAATAGAAGCAAATATTGAAGTTTGACAGACACCGAATTGGTCACGTTGTTTTTTACCCTATTCACAGGTTTTCACGTTAAAAATTTATCTGTCTGTTTCTCTACTTTTTTATGACTGATTGTGCGCTCGACCTCTTTGCGGGCTAAGGTGGCCAAGTATAGTCCGTTCTACTGAGAGCCTCGAGACACCCGCAATAAACACTCTCTCTAAATTGGCAAAAGATATTCACTAATCTCGTCTTGACCTAACTCCTAATCACATCCACCGAATTTAGTTCCTTTGTCGAGCAATTTATTGCCTGATTCTTGGTCGAGACGTGCCTCAGCTCCAGTAATCTGTTGCATGAAGAATTTGTTGATCTCAATATGTTTGGTTCTATCATGCTGAACTAGATTATTTGAAATATAGTTGGTTGTCTGACTATCACACAATAGCTTCATCATATCTTCTTGATCCAACTTCAGCTCCACCAGCATGCCCTTCAGCCACAGGAGCTCTGCAACCCCCAATATCATGACTCTATATTCTACCTGTATTGTCAACCTGGCTACCACTGACTACTTCTTGCTCCTCCAAGAGACCAGATTGCCTCTTACAAATATGCAATAGCCTGAGGTGGACCTCTTGACATCCGCATAGTTTGCCGAATTATAGTCACAATAGCCTTCAATCTTCAAGTGCTCATTCCTTCTTTACATCAGTCACTTTTCAGGGGCACTCTTCAGGTATTGAAGGATTTGGTACACTGCATTCATGTGGCTTTTTTTAGGATCATGCATATAGCGGCTCACCATACTCACTGCAAAGGAGATATCCGGACGTGTATGGCACAAGTAAATCAACTTCCAAACTAGTCGTTGGTACATCTCACGATCAATTAGTTCACCAGCTTAGCACTCAATTTGCACTTTATGATCAACTAATGTCGCGACAGGTTTGCACCCTAATATCCCTATCTCTGTGAGGAGATCTAAGACATACTTCCTTTAGGAGAGGACAAGTCACTATGCCTCATAGGTGATCTCTATCCCAAGAAAATACATAAGAGGACCCAGATCCTTAACCTCGAATTCTTTGCCCAGTGCCCCCTTTAGGTGGATAATCCCATGTTAATCATCTCTTATGATGACCATGTCATCCACATACACCACAAGCATGATGTCGTGGCCTTTGTGTTGCCTAACAAACACCGTGTGATCAACATTGATCTGCTAGTAATTCATCTCAATCATGGCCTTCCTAAATCTATCTAACCATGCACGGAGAGACTGCTTCAGTCCATATAGAGATTTATTCTACTTCCAGACTATGCCTTATGTCTTAGTTGTGCCAAACCGAGTGGTATTTCCACGCACACTTCCTTAGCTAAATCACAATGAAAAATCATATTCTTCACATTTAGTTGGTGTATCTTCCATCTACCATTTGTTGATAAACTTATTAGAGTCCCGATGGTACTCATCTTTGTCACGGGTGCAAATATCTCATAGTAATAAATTCTATAGGTTCGAGTGTATCTTTTGTAACTAATTAGCCCTTATAGCGCTCAATCAACTTGTCCATCAAGGTTTTGTTTCACAGTGAAGACCCATTTGCACCTGATGAACTTTTTGTCCTTCGATAGTTGTGCAGGCTCCTAAGTCTTATTCTTCTCAATGGATCTCATCTCCTCATTCATTGTTGCTTTCCACTTTAGATCGTTTTAGCAATCTATCAATTATTAAGCACAATAATATTATCAAACGATACAATGAATGCTCTATGGGAAGAAGGGATATTATCATAAGAGACAAAAGAAGCAAGATCTTAACCATATAAATCCAGAGGATTTCATACATTGCTGTGAGTGGTCCTTCAGAATGTCACAGTCGAGAAAGTAGATGGAATGATATCACCTAAAGATGTTAGAGGTGAAGGTACTCCAGGATAAGGGAACATTGTAGTAAAGAGACTAGGCACTATCACTATGGAAACAGGTGCCGATACTATAATTTGCTTCCCCTTCCTACTATATGCGAGTAACTCCCCCTGAGCCGTAGGCTTGCCCTTTCTGATTTCCTCATCAATTACCGTAAGTAATTCTCCCTGAGCTGTAGATCTAACCCCTCTTATTTCCTCCTCCACCTCCTCATCACCCTCCTACTTATCCTTCAATCAAATACCTTCAGTGGAAGTATTCCCCCATTATGTGGATGCAACTTCTAACACGGAGACTCCCATCCTATAACCGTAGACAACATCCCGTTGATCAGTTATGTCGCTGTCAACACCGCATATGCCCATAATCTCTGAGAGATCTTCATATGGAGCATCATACTCCTTGCCACCTCTAGAAGGTGTTTGTTCTTCCTCTCCGTCGCTCTAT
Source organism: Platanthera guangdongensis (assembly GCA_039583875.1). Classification (NCBI taxonomy): domain Eukaryota; kingdom Viridiplantae; phylum Streptophyta; class Magnoliopsida; order Asparagales; family Orchidaceae; genus Platanthera; species Platanthera guangdongensis. The sequence goes on along the minus strand of CM077147.1, from coordinate 429,687 downwards.
TCTGCGTAGGTGTGTATACGTAGGAGGTCTGATATAGTATCTCATGAGCAGATATATACTCCTCCAGTGTCTTATTAGTGTATTATGTTTCATTATGCCACCGTAGAAACTTTACCAAAACTTTGTATTATGTATGGACGTGCCTATAAAAGTCTCGAAAATAAGTAAATACTTCATTTTTATGAGATATAACCAAATTACACGAGAGACACAATCAATAAATGACACAAAATACTTATAGTGCTTCATAAAACTTAAGGCATAAGGTCCCCATAATCCAGAATGCACTACATCAAAAAAGGGAGTGACTTCTCCGGCTCGTACTAACATAAGAGCTCATACTAAGCTTGCCTAAGTCACAAGTATCACATACTAATTTGGTTTTATTTGATTTTTCAAAAATAAAAGGAAACAACCTAGTGATAGTGTCAAATGAAGAATGTCTCAATCGTTGATGATGTAGTACCAACATATCATGTGCACTCATCTTCTGTCCCCCAACTCCTGCGGTGTTATCTGGATTATGCAAGTTCCCTGACAAGAAACCCTCAACTTTCTTCGCGGAAAGGGTTTTCTTCATGCGACATGACTAACCTAGGTAGGTGGCCGGTCCTTCGAGCTTAAGATCAATGGGTGGAAGTTCCAACTTCACTGGTCTGTGCAATGCACCCAACACCTGCAACAGCGCGACCACCTCCGTATGGTCAGTATTCTTGAAGACACCCTCCATTACTCATTTTGGGGTTCTCCAACGTCTTGTACATTCATCGACACAGAGCAGTCAACAGCCGAGTTTATAACCTCCCATTCGAAGGAGGCCTGCACTGGAGGAAGCCCACACTGAATATACTGGAGGTCTGCACTGGAGGAAGCCCTTCCATGAGGAAGCATGCACCAGTAGAAGCACTGAATACCACACTGAATCAGATCCCAACAAGAGGAAGCCACCGTCGAGTGGCAACGAAACCAACGACCCCCATCATTCACAACTTGACTCGACGTTCACAGCCCGATGTCTAGCCCGCATCACACGCCATCCGCTCCCCTTCGCCCCAACCATGTCGCTCTTCGCTCTGATATCATGCATGTTGTCAGAAAAGAATCAAGAATCACATATTCATTTTTTCATTTCTACCTATTAAATATAACCAACTAAATATATATTAACAACTCAATGCTTCCGCGGTCTAGTTGAAATGAATCATCTTAGCTCAAGAACGAATCGAATGCGCAAGCACACAAAGTAGTGGTCAATAGTAGGAACGAGACTTCTTACGTGGAAAATACGGAAATGGTGAAAAACTATGTGGTCGGATCGCTGCCGACCAATATGCACTATATCTCTGAGTATTACAAGTAGTAAAATGATGAGGGTGACATGTCATCGCTCGTTAAAATAAGTGTTTGGTAGAAGTAGAGTGAGATCTTCAAGTGGTCTTTGATACGATCGCATAATATACTGCTCAAACAATGATGACCACACACCCCATCATAGAGTGCAAATAGTAAAATACTTTATCATGAGGTGCAAATAGTAACATCCTACAACATGAGGGTGCAAACAGTAAAATCCCCTATCATGAGGTGAAAATAGTAAAATCTCACCAACATGTGTGTGCAAATAGTAAAATTCCAAATCATGAGGTGCAAATAGTAAAATTCCCCATCATGGGGTGCAAAAAGTAAAATCATTCATCATGCAGTGCAAATAGTAAAAATGCACATGACAGCCCGCATATATAAAATAAAATGGTTATGTTGTGCACAAAATCATATCCACCATAGGTGTACATATCGCCATAAAACTATATAAACAGGTGTGCGCATATCACAAAAATTGGTTGTGTTGTGTAGATAACCGTATAACCACCGTAATTACCCTAACCACCACTTATTTATGAAAATACCACCCTCAGAACCTATAAATAGGATCTCAGGTTCCTATTTTATTTCATCTTCTCCTTCCCGAAATTCCTCCTATAAATTTCTCCCTCCTCCACTTCTTCTCCCGTGTGCGCCGCTTCTTAGCGCTCTCCCGCGCATGCAATTCTTCCCACTATTGCAGACAAAAGAATTAACTCAGAGAGTGGTGGTCTGTCACCCTCCGAGCCAAGTACTCTATCTCTCTAATAATCATAACAAGGAGCGGCTTGCCGCCCTTTCATTCGCTGAAAAAACCCTATAACAACACCAGAACTAGAGGAGTTTTGCTTGACACAGTCCCGACCACGTGATTTTTCACCAAGTTGACGGTTTTACATTAAAAAATTGTCTTGCCATCTGACTCAATTTGCTCGACTGCTCTCGGGCTAGGGCCGTGCAATTTTGGTATGGTCTACCTAGAAACTCGGGCGATTTGCAATAATCTTCAAAGGAGATCTTCGAAGCGGAAGGAGATCTTCAAGTCCCGAAGAGAGGTCTTCGAGTCACCTTCAAAGGAGATCTCCAAAGGTCAAAGGAGATCTTCAAATCCCAAATGAGATCTTTGAGGGAATCTTTGAACGTCAAAAGAGAACTTTGAAGGATCTTATAAGGAGTTCTCTTTGGTCTTCAAGACAATCAATCTCTCTCAAATGAGAGCTCTTTTTATTGCTTTCGACAGATGAGGCTTGGTAATTGTGTCGTTGTAACCACCATAACCACCAGATGGACAGATCATGTTCCTCAATCTAGAGCACACGGACCACCATTTTGGATATGTCGATTTTGCCCCACTCGACTAGTTCAGGCAGTTCAAGCAGGATATGACGGTGAGCGTGAACAATCCTGAAAATTTTGTGGACACAAGAGGTAAAGAAGGTATATTGCAACACGCGTCCAGAAGGGATTCTGCATGCTCGCCCATGTGACAATGCTGGGAGCGCGCCATGAGCGCGGAGGCGTGGTGAGAATGTCGTGAGCGTGGAGAGGTGGTGAGCATGTTGTGAGGGCGGAGGGGTTGTGAGCTTGGGGGAACGCTAGTTTTGGGTATAAGGATGCGACGATGAGCGACACGACGACGATGGTGATGCATGGGTGATGTAACCTAGGGTTAGGCTTTCCAAAAGTTATAATTTTTTTTAGCAATTTTTTCATTTAATTTAGGCCCAAATTAGGGTTTTGAAAGATAAATATTTTTACTCAAAATAATTTATTTGATGTAGGACGAGTAGGCCAAATCGATTTTGCCCGCAAAATTACCCCAATCGTTTGGGCATCGCAGGATCATAATCGTTATTAGAAAAATATCCCGTGGTGCCTAATGAATTGAACCGTTGCGAAATCCGATCTTCCACAAGCAAAACACAAAAAATAATTTATGAAATAACGACACTCAAAATAATTAAAACGTTCGGGACAAGCTCTTGATTATTTAAATGAGTGCATAAATTTAAAACTAAACAACGGAGCAACGAGACCGAGCGAAGTTGCCAGAGGAGATCGGTGATCTCAAATTTGTCGGCAAAGGTGCTAATTAGGGCTGCCGACCGCTCGCTGGAAGGGAGCGATGTAGTCGACAACAATTGGCACAAGAATCGAATCAAGGTGGTTGTCGGAGCGAGGAGATAAACTTCTGCCGATGTTGACTGCTGGAAGTGGTCATCCGTCAGTGTGGTGATGGCTACCGGGTGCCAGAGATTTTGCGTCCAGACCTGGATAGGGGAGCGTCATTGAAAATTGGAGCAGCGACATGGGCACTGATTCGTCGTCGAGTAGGCTTGAGCGACGTCTGGAGTAATGGACAGTCATCGGAGAGGCTTGAGCGGCGACTGGAGCAAGCGAGCTGTCGTAGGAGTGGCTTGAGCGACAGCTGGAGAAGAGCAGGTTGTCGTCAGGATGGTTGGAGCAGCGAACGCGGGAGAGAGTAGCGATACTGTGGGGGAGACCAGCTCACCTCTACAACAAACGGTCGACCACCACTTCAATTTCTGATCACCTCACCACTTCAAGATCAGACCAGTTAACAACTCTCTCCGACCGTTCTTGGTGTCGGAGCACTGTTTCACTACCGGGAACTCCACATTGTGCCTTTGAGAAAGTGTTGGCGAGGAAACTCATCTGCTCGGTGTGACTCCGGTGATCCGTGGTAGAGAGACTTTCCACCGAAAACTTATTTGTGAGCTTGGGTAACGATTTCCTCTACTCTCTTGTGTGTGATTCCTCTTACGTGGTGAAAGAGGTCGGCGTTGCCTTCAAAGCCATTGGATTTTTCGCGGGATTTAAACCGAACTTTTGCGTTGAAGTACTTAACGATTGCCCGCCCTTTTAACGCATTTATTGCCTGCAGCGGTGTAAAAGCTCTGAGAGGAAATTCAAAAGGGTAATAATATGAAACAGAGTTTTGAAGTTTTATTAGTATTATTTGGGTGTTTATATTGACAGCCCTTATATGGCTACTAACAGCCCAAAGATAATAACAGCCCAAAAAATGACTATTGACAACCTGATGGATATTGAAAGCCCAAAAAATGACTATTGACAACCTGATGGATATTGACAGCCCAAAAAATTACACTTTTAAAAGACATTTTTCAAAAAAGTGTTCGACATGAAAGTTGTAGATCTCGACGAGATCTATATCTTTTATGTTGAACACTTTTTCTAAAATATTATATAGCAGACCTATTTTCAAAAGGCGCGGAATCCGGGCGAAACTCGCATAATTCCGCCCGGATTCCGCGCCTTTTGAAAATAGGTCTACTATATTGCATTTTTAGAAAAAGTGTTCAACATAAAAGTTGTAGATCTCGTCGAGATCTACAACTTTCATGTTGAACACTTTTTCTAAAAATATAATATAGTAGACCTTTTTTCAAAAGGCGCGTGTTTCGCGTTTTGGGCTGCTATTAACGGTCATATTATGTGTGTTTTTTATTATTTTGCCGGGCTGCCAATAGCCAAAACTGAACTGCCAATATAAATTCCATATTATTTTTGACTAATTACTCTTCATGTATGTTGAAGCCAGAAAAATTCCCAACTTCGAATTCAGACCAAAGCCGCCTAAGGTTACCGGCTCAGATGTTAGATCAGACAGTTAGGATGACTAGGATGAAAAACTAAGTCAAACAGGACCGCTGTCTTGACTTTGATTCCTGTCTTGACTTGTTGACCTTGACTTTTGCTGATTTGACTGTGATAGGATCCATCCTAGATGAATGAGTTGTACAATATACTACGATATACATGACTCTTTATCAAATTTTGGAGAATTTAAAAGGTTAAAATTATTATAATATTATATAACATAAATAGTTTTGGTTTTATTTTAAATTTTTCTTCTGATCTGCCATCAAACATAATGATCGCGGGAGAACTGAGATGTACGTTTCATACATCTTTTTCTTTGGACAAAAAGACAACAAAGCCCTATGCAAAGTACCGAGTCGGTAGCCTTCAGAGATGTGGGGAAGTGCCGACGGCGGAGCGCCGGAGGTCACTTTAGAGACCACCATGGGTTCCTTCACGGTTGAGGTGAGTTTCTCTTTGTTCACTCGCCTTTCTTCCTCCTCCGTTCTCACCTGTTTCTTCTCTTGGGCTTCTCCCTGAAATTTTTTTTTTGGGTTTTTTGTTTGGCTCCGTGACAGATGTACTACAAGCATACGCCGAAGACGTGCCGGAACTTCGTGGAGCTCTCGAGAAGGGGTTATTACGACGATGTCAAATTCCATAGAATCATCAAGGTTCTCTTCTCGATTTGTCTTTGTTTTCATGGTGCTTTTCTTCATGCCCTTACACTCATTCTCATGCTGCTTATATGCTTTGGAGTAGGATTTTATGGTACAAGGAGGAGACCCGACTGGTACTGGGAGAGGAGGAGAATCAATATACGGGTTAGTCAAATGCTCACAGCGATGATCTTGCGTGGAACTTTTAAAATGCTTACTTGAGTGAACATTGAATTGCGTCAAGCTTTGAAGGCTACTGGTTAAGGCACAGTTAAGCATCTATTTTTTGTCCTCAACCATTATGATATGCTGCTTAGCGGTTATGAGCAGGTCAAAGTTTGAGGACGAGATAAGATCTGAGCTGAAACACACTGGCGCTGGGATTATTTCAATGGCAAATGCAGGTCCCAATACAAATGGAAGCCAGTTCTTCATCACCCTATCACCATGCCAATCACTGGACGGTAAGGGGCATCGAATATAATCCCTTTTTTTAATCTTCCGTTAAAAGGTAGATCTTTTATTGTTCTGCGGAGATGGTATGATATTCAAGTGTTGAAGGGCGAGATCTAACCTACAGCTTAAAATATGCAGCCTGAATTCTTTATTGTTACAAACCTTTCTAACAGCCTTTTCCTAGTTAGAACTCAAATGAATTGTTATTATTATTTAATTTCTTACATGCTTTTGAATGGATACATTGGTGTAACATTTTCATGATCTCCTAGTAGTGAAGGTTGACTTCTTAGTAAACAAATTTAGTGTGAGGACCAGTCATATTCAGCATCGCGGCGTTACTAGGAAAGTATATGGCATGGGATCAAGGGACAGTATAATGAAAGTAAAGTGAGCAAAACTAAAAGTTTTACTTCATTTTAATTACATTAAACCCTGAATTTTCTCTGTTGGACACTTCTACTTTGTTTTGTGGTGGAGAAGCGTAACACCATTTCCTACCTTTAAAATTTATCCACTAGGCGCGGCCGTTTTCTTTTCCTCTGCTTGCTATGCCGCATTTGGTTAGTTATTGACAAAGTGTAGCGTGTTACCATCTTTACCGGAAAATGGTCACTTTAGGAGCATTATTTTTGTCCCATTCATCTTACATATTCAAAAGTTTTGAATGTTGTAATTCCATTATCATAACTTGCATCTCAAGAAATGTCCATTTGTAGTGATTCGTAATGATATATGGAGCTACATTATTTATGGGGATTGCATGTTCATCACATCTGGATGTTGGTTGTTTAATTAATTAATTGCCGTGATAACTATTCAAACTGAAATTTGATTATTATAAAATAGATATATTCATATTCAAATTTAAAATAAATTACAAGTAAAAGTAAAATAAGACTAATAATTCATTACTTACTAAATAGAGTAAAACAAGAAAATTGGTTCACGGGTTCAATCAAGTTAAATTAACTTGGTTTTAGGGTCTTTGATATGGTAATAAGTCAATGATGTGGCTAATGTGCACGTGCCTCATTAATCTCTTGGTATACAAAGGTCTCTCTTCTAAGAATGAAGATTATTGGACTGTTTGTCTTCATACCATATTTAGCCAGTGGTTACACTCAAAAGTACAAGTAACCAATCGACGAATGCAGATCAGGCAATGTGTAACCGATCGGCGCTGATTGGAGAATGTGTAACCGACCAGATAATGTGTAACCAATCAACGATCGCCCATCAGCTAGTGAGTAATTGGTCGACGATTGAAGATCGGATAGTGTAACCAATCAGTGATCGCCGATCAGATAGCGTATTTTATTTTGAGTTATACGGGAAGTGGTTGTAAGTGGCATAAATGTTTGTCTATTGGCTGCCATAGTGGAAGTTGAAGTAACTGTAAGTTAGTTTATTGATTGTTTTTTGTGTGTAACTAACTCTTAGTCTGGAAGCTTTATATGGCCCATATCTATTGTGAATTAGTGTGAACAAAAAAGGAACATATGTGATGAAGAGATATGAATCGAATTAAGTTTGCGTGTTCCTGTTCATTTTCTTCCTCTGCCTCTATTTCAACATCTGAGTTAGTTTTCTTTCGGATAGTTCGGAATGAATTAAAATTTACTTTGTTCCCTTTATCTCCTCCTTCGTAAATGTTGAATCGAGTTTCCTCTCCAGAGTTCTTTTGAACCCAAAAAATGGTCTTAGAGCATTTTCTTCCATCTTCCGTTCACATCAGATTGGTACCAAAGAGTTTTCTTCATCTTTCATTTACAACATAGCCACACAAGTATTCAATGATATGTATCTTTTCAAAGTACTAGGAACTTGTATCGTATATTTGGTCCATATGTAATATCATTAGTGACAGTGTCATATATATAAGTAATTGTAGCTAGAGTTGTCACTTTTGCGGTTCAATTCTTGTTCCGATAAAATTAAGAATCGAATTGCCAAAGCTAACAATTCTCCAAATTAGAACCAACATTTTATTTGGTTTGACTGGTTCAGTTGTCGTTTTGCTTCAAGCATAATTTTTTAGAACCATTGTGTCCACGGTTATGGTTTTGGTTCAACAAGAACTAAAACTAAACTATTCATTATCGGTTTGGTCCGATACTATGCGGTTCTTGTTTGGTTTCGGTTCGGTTCCTATTTCTACTGAATAAGCATTACTAGAGACTTGATTAAGCATACCAACTTATGCCTTCTGCAATATATTGATTATTTTGAATACAACACATTTAAAAAAATGACCGTTAATGGAAAAGAAAATGAACATGTTTAACGTTGTTCAAAGAAACAATAATAATAATAAAAAATATAAATCAATCTATGTTCATCGGGACTATAATCACGACACAATGCACAAATCAGATGGAGGAGAGGATGATATGCTTACATATATGTGAAGATTAATCAAGATGGGAAGTTGGTGGAGAAGATTACCGTAATGTTCCTCTCGGAAGCAGAACAAAGAGGAACATTATCCTCATTGTTGGGGACAATCGCGAGAATAGGGATGAGACGTCGGCGGGGTTGAACAAGATACGTGACAGTCTGAGATTGCAGTCTTTCAACTAGGACCAGGAAGCTGGAGAGGCTCGATCTGGAGATGATACGAAAAACGTGGCGTTCTGTTTTTGCGAAACCAAAACTCATAGCGCTGATGTGAGATAGCCATAAATGCTAAATGTGACTCTCTTAACAAATAAAATTGTCTTTGTTGCGTTATCAAACACTACAAACAAAATAATTTCATTTTCCTCACATCAGAATAAAGCAAAAAAGCTTCCCCAAACGAGGCCTAAATTAAATGGTCCTTTTAATTATGTTTAAAAATAGTTTAATACATATATTAAATTAAAATGGGTTGTGGTTAGACGGTTCACCCTGATTTGGTTCGGTTCTGATCGGGTCTAAAATTTTCGAAACATTTGAAACTTATTAGCTGTGGTTTTGATTCCACTACTAACCTCAGTAATAATATAATGAAACCAGACCCAAACCATTTTTTTAATGGTTCCAAAATTCAAATTGGACCAAAATAATTCACTAGTGGTTTGATCCAGTTCTATGCAGCTCCAGTTTGGTTCCAGTTCCATGTATGATTCCTGGTTCTAAATGACACATCTAATTGTAGCGTAGCAAGAAATACTTGTTCTACGCTTTTTTGCTTGACCTACAAAAGTGTTAGTCGAGGATTCTCGAGATACGATAACACCTAGATAAGGAAAAAGTCGATCATCATTTAATATAGGACGAATAAAAGCATGTTGTCTATAAAACTTAAATGATGATGAGATCAAGTTACCATGGGATTGAGGTAGTCAAATTGATTCAGTATAATCAACTTTCCCAGCTATGCAGTTACTCGGCTATTGGCTACTTGGCCACGTTTTTTTTTAGCTGACTAGCTGCCGAAGTAAAAGTGAGCTGGAAGAAGTTGGTAGGATGAGTTTGTTAGTAATGTAGTAGTGAACGAAGTTAGCAACGGTAATAGTTGTGTCATTGCAGAGTTGCCAGCAAGCAGGACAAACACAAGTTGTGTTGCTTTGACGTTCATAAAATGAAAAATAGGTCAAAGAAGTGTTGGAGATGCTTAGAAGCTTAACATTAAGGACCGAGAATGGCATCAACTACTTGATTTTGCGACTGAGTTTATATAATTGCAATAGTTCTAGCCCATCTGTTTGTCAAGCCATAAATGTTACTCAAGATTTGGATGAATCATTGAATACAATGTTTTAAGGCTTTTATAATCAATGCAGACTATGAATTTGTGCCCAAAAGGTAATGTCATCATTTGTAGACTACTTCAATGGCGACCATATGTTTTGCAAGTGTAGATCTATGATGCGTGCAAGCCGAGAGTTTTTGGCTGCGAAGGTGAGAAAATGTCCATTTTAGGAGAGATGTCAATGTCGACTTGAGAGACATCGCCTCCATAGTGAAGGGTTAGGTGAATTCGGGTTTTTACAATTATTGGGCAAAGATGTGTTTTGACAAACTAGCTGACATCTAGTTGCAATTGAAGGACCAAGGCAAAATGGTGTAAGTGAGGCTTCAAACTAATATATCGTCAAAGAAAACAATGACATATCTAAAGTGTGTTTAGACTAAAGGTCATGACATGAACTTATAGTGACCCATGTTATTGCGAAATGCAGTTGTAGGCATAGTTGTCAAGGCGCGCGCCTGAGGCGCCGGGCGCAGCCCGCCGCACCACAGCATGGCTTAGGTGGGCGATGTGCCCCAGACGCGCCTCAGGCGCGCCCAGGCGCGCGCCTTACAGGCTCCCACGCGCGCCAAAGGCGCGCCTGGGTCTTTCAAGGTGTTTTTTTAAAAATTGAGATGTGCAAAAACATGATCTCAGACGCACCCGAGGCACCATTAGGCACACTTGGCCGCCCAATTCACTGAAATTGAGCGAATTGGTCGCCTAATTCGCTGAAAATCAGCGAACCCAATTCGCTGAAATTGAGCGAATTCGCTGAATTTCAGCGAATTGGGCGCCCAATTCGCTCAATTTCAGCGAATTGGGCGCCCAATTCGCACAATTTCAGCGAATTGGGCGCCCAATTTCAGCGAATTGGACACCCAATTCGCTCAATTTCTTTTTCCCCCATTTGTGCGCCTCACATGCCTCAGGCACGCGTCTGCGCCTTGCGCTTAGGCTCCAGGGGCCCTTTGCGCCTCGACGTGCCTTGCGCCTTTGATAACTTAGGTTGTAGGTATGTGGTCTGGATGGATGCGTATTTGGTGAATCCAGAACACAGGAGGTTATGAAAAATTCTGATGTAGTATAGGATACAGGTGTGTGAATACTAGAATGCAACCCTTGGTAAAGTGTCGAGGAAACAACTCGACAACCCTAGGTTACTTGCTACATGCAACACACAAGATTCAATAGAAAAACTAAGACCAAGCAATAAATATTGAAGAGCAAAAATATTTCTTTTAAGCAAAGCATGATTCAATGTATATAATTTTAGCAAAAGCAAAATTATTTCTTTTAATCAAAGCAAACTTCGTCCTTCCTCCGCGTGGAGGGCCAAAACAAAAGTGTGCGGCGAATTTGTCCTGCAAATCATGAAAATAATACAGAACAAACAATCACGATACTGTATATCCAAGCAAGTACAAAATCACATCACATATACTTATATTGAAGAAATGGTTTCATACAACAATAAAATATTCACGAAGTAAGGGGCGTCCATAGCGTGGAGATCCAAAGCTCCTAAATGAGCGGGTGGTTGTCCAGAGTGTGGCAACGACGGCAAAATGTTGATAATGACTTGGTGAGGTGGCGGTTTAAAGGAAGATGTGAATATGTAGGTTTAGAGACTGCTTGACGGTATCAGGTTTAAGACTAGATGAGGGATTTACTGGTAGAGCTTACTGACAGTGTTACTGGATGCGGTCAAACTTAGGAGCGGGCGAGGGAAATTTGAATACAGCGGCAGAATCATTGGAGAAGGCAGCATAATACCAAGAGAATGACTGTTGACCATTGGTAGAAGTAGGGGAGAGGATTTTCAGAAGGTCGTGGGATATAGGAGGTAGTGGGATTCATGGGAAATGAAAAGCGTGAACAGTTTCTGGCTTACGGGAGTAGGTGGCTGCAGGAAATGCTTACAGGAATTGGAAAATAGGGGAAAAAAACTTAGGGGACATACTTTCTGAAGGAGTGAGTTCCAGGGAGGAAGATTATGAACAGGGGGCTTGCTTGAAGTTTTTGTGGGAGGGATGTTTTTGGAATTAAGGGTAGTGGCAAGAGGGGAATACAAGGGGAACAAAGATACAAACCTAAAAAGTCCACCTTAGGGCTTCGCGGCGTCACACCATGAGAGATCGCCGGATTCTGGGAAGTCATTTTCTCCAAAATCAGCAATGTACAAGATGGCTGCCCCTACTCCTATTTATAATAATCGGACCTTAGGACACCTTGACATTGATGGCTATGATTGCTTGAGATGGGAACAAAGATACAAACCTAAAAAGTCCACCTTAGTGCTTCGCGGCGTCACACCATGAGAGATCGCCAGATTCTGGGAAGTCATTTTCTCCAAAATCAGCAATGTACAAGATTGCTGCTCCCTACTCCTATTTTCAATAGTAGGACCTTAGGACAACTTGACATTGATGACTATGATTTCCTGAGTGTCAAGTGCATGATCTCATTAAATAAACTCTGAAAATAATAATGTACTATTTGAAAAAACATGTGAACAAAAATCTGAATGCATTCACTGAATCAGATCGTCGATCCGGAGATGCTAAATATGGCAGATGACCAATCGGCCCCGAATGGGCCCAATACTCGTGCTCCACCGCGAGTTTGCATTGCCGTTCCCCATCAAATTCTCTTTGTGGATTTCGGTGACTATCCCTTTGGCAGATGGTGAAGGCAGGTGATGGACCAATATGAATGTATAGTCATATCCCCAGTTGGGAGCAGAATTTACGCATCGCGCTGCTATCAATCATGATTAGGATGAATAGGTCATGAAGTTACAGCTTCATAATCTGATATGAACTAGCAAGAGAAAAAGAGGAGAGATGAAGATTCTAGAGAGAAAGAGAGAACTAGGGTTAGGGTTGAGGAAGAGAGAAGAAAGAAACCTGATAGATCTTCAATAATCCCTCCCCAAAGCAGCCCCGGGCTATAAATACCCGGGGAGAGGAGGGGGCCGGCCGCCCCCCCCCCCCCCCCCAAGTGGGGCTGAATCGGAGTGGTTCAGCCCCCTTCTGGCCGATTTAATGAATGGGGGCTGAACCGGATGGTTCAGCCCCGTTGTCTTGCGCGCGCTCCTTGACCCGCCGCGAGTATTTATGCCCCGAGAACCCAAGCGGATGTGGGGGCATAACATTCCCCTCCCCATCAAGCACCAGCTTGTCCTCAAGGTGGAAGTCCGGAAACCGCTCGCGGAAGTCCAACAAGTCAACCCATGAGTTATGCACTGTGTCCATCTGCTTCCATTTGACGAGCACCGCCGGCCGATATTCCGTGCCTGACTTCTTCCATTTGGTTAGCAAAATGGCCTCCGGTGACGGACGCAACTCACCCATGCTGGTCGCTTCGGGAAGTGAAGGGCTGGCCTGAACGGAAGCCCCAAGCTTTCTCTTCAAAACAGATACATGGAATGTCGGGTGGATGCGAGACCCCGCGGGAGATCCAAGGTGTAGGCCACGGGGCCCACGCGACGAAGAATGCGGAATGGCCCGTAGTAACGTGGGGCGGGTTTCTGATTCGTCCGCCGAGAGACTGACAGCTGGCGGTAAGGTTGGAGCTTGAGGAAAACTTCATCGCCCACGGCAAACTCGCGCTCTGTCCGGTGCTTGTCTGCCTGTGCTTTCATGCGGTCCTGCGCGACCCGCAGGTTGTCCCGGAGCAAAGCTAAAGTGCGATCTTTGTCCTGAAGTGTCCGTTCCACAGCTGGAAGAGCGGTGCTGGAGGGTTCATAAGAACTCAAAGTAGGAGGAGGGCGGCCGTAGACCACCTCGAAGGGGGTGAGCTTGCTGGCTGTGTGGAATGACGTATTGTAACAGTACTCCGCCCAATGCAACCAACGCGTCCACGTGCGCGGCTCGTCCATCACAAAACACCGTAAATAGGTCTCCACCCCCTGTTGAGGACCTCAGTCTGTCCGTCCGTCTGAGGATGGTGGGCGGTGCTCCTGCGCAGTGTCGTGCCCTGGAGTCCTAGGGAGATCTCCTTGAGAGGGGAGGATCGGATACCATGCAAACAGTAATCCGTCCCCTGCTGCGTGAACTCCAGTGTCATGCGGTCCCAGTCCGTGGTCACCCGCCTCAGTTGGCGGAGCCACTGTACCCCCAGCACCATATCAGACCCTTTAATCGGAAGGAGGTAGACGTCGGTGCGGCACACATAACCTGTAAGTTGTATCTCCACGCCCTTCAGTGCCCCTTCGCACCGCAGTTTGCTGCCATCCGCGACCATCACCTGGAACGCCGCGTTCCTGTCAACTGGGTGTCCTGTCTGCAGTGCCACCTCAGGGTTGATGAAATTGTGGGTACTCCCACTATCATTGAGAATGGTGACCCGTTCCTTGCCAATCCTGCCCTTGATCCGCATGGTGGTGGGTGCCACACACCCCTCCATAGCCTGAATCGAAACACCAAACTCAGCCAGATCCAACTCCTCCTCTGCCTCGAGGCTCGGGTGGTCCTCCTCCTCGTCCTCCTCCCGCAGCATGAAGACCTGCACCTTCTGGCATCGATGCCCCGGTGCGTATTTCTCATCGCAGTTGAAACACAATCCTTTCTCCTTCCTGGCCTGCAGCTCAGGCCACGTAAGTCGTGTCACCGTCGGCCGTGCCGCCGGTGCCTGCTCCCTTCGGCCCGTTGCAGGGGCGGGTGGAGCCCTTGGTGGAGCTCGAGTTCTTTGGCGGTTGAAGCGCTCCTCCTGGATGCGGGCCAGACTGATAGCATGGCTTAGACTGCGGGGCATATACGCGTGGACCTCATCCCTCAAATGGTCCCGCAGGCCGGATATGAAACAACTGAGGAGCGTCTTCTCCTCCCAATTAACCCGGTTTGCGAGCTTCTCGAAATCCGCTCGGTACTCCATCACTGTGCCCTTCTGACGGAGTTTCTGTAGCGTAGCCTCCACATCCTAGTACTCCAACGGTCCGAAACGAGCCACGAACCCTTCCACAAAATTCGCCCATGTTGCGTACCCGTAGGCCCGTATGAACCACTGAGCCCACTGATATGCATCTTCCTCCAGATGGAAAGAAGCCAGCTGCACCCACTGATCATTCAGTATCTCCTGATAAGTGAAAAATAACTCCGCCTTTTGCACCCATTCCAAGGCATCCCCGCCGCGGAATTTCGGGAAATTCATGCGAGTTCTCTTCGGAGGCATGTAGGGCTATTGTTGCATATCTGCATGTCTCCCGCTGAACTCCGGTCCATGCTGTGGTCGGCCGAATGGGTCGTGGAAATTAGCTCCCCCTTGGCCGCCGCCCAATTGTTGTCCCCCACCGTGAAATCCCTGACGGCGTGGCTGCTCGGCCCATGTCTCGCCGTTTCCAAACCTCATTGGACCTCCCATGTGCTGCGGCGTCGGTAGAAGGCCCGTTCCCCCTCCGAAATTGGCGTCAACAGCCCCCGGTGGTCGCAAGGGAGCCGCTGGTGCCTCCCGGTTTCTCCATAGGTCGGCCCCGGCCCCTTCCTGGGCGGCGGACGGACCGCCTGCCCCGTTTCCGGTCGGCACGCCCGGATGTGGCGTTGGCTGGCCGGCCCAGGCCGCAGGCTGGCGGCCCAGGCCGCAGGCTGCGGCGTAGGCGCCCCCTGGCCGGCTTCCGCCGGTCCCGTCGGCCACGGTTGACCAGCCGTGGTAGGCGTGCGGTGCTCCCATCCAAGCGGGGGCCGATCCGGTGCCCGCTGGTTCCGTGCGGCCCGGATCGGTCCCGATTCCGTCGGGACCGAAGTGTCCCGACCCCGCGCTTCCTCCGGTGCCCGTAGATCGGACATTTTGTGGTGTCTCGGCTTCAGAATCGCTGCCTTGAACCGCCTTGCCCTTCAACGATTGCATCAACAGCGCCTTGATCTCCTCCATGCGTTCCTCCATGTTTTTTGTGGATGTGTTCAAGCGGCCTTCCATGGCCGTCACCGAATCCGCCAACCCCACGTAGTTCTCCTCTAGGGTAGCTAGTCGTGCGGTCTCCGCCTCCGAACGTGTCACCATGGTCGCAGGAAGGATGCTCTGATACCAAATGATATGAACCAGCAAGAGAAAAAGATGAGAGATGGAGATTCTAGAGAGAAAGAGAGAACTAGGGTTAGGGTTGAGGAAGAGAGAAGAAAGAAACCTGATAGATCTTCAATAATCCCTCCCCAAAGCAGCCCCGGGCTATAAATACCCGGGGAGAGGAGGGGGCCGGCCGCCCCCCCCCCCCCCCCCCCCCCTCCCCCAAGTGGGGCTGAACCGGAGTGGTTCAGCCCCCTTCTGGCCGATTTAATGAATGGGGGCTGAACCGGATGGTTCAGCCCCGTTGTCTTGCGCGCGCTCCTTGACCCGCCGCGAGTATTTATGCCCCGAGAACCCAAGCGGATGTGGGGGCATAACATAATCTAAGGTTTTGAGGCACCGCGCCAAAGAAGCAAGCACGGTCCATCTGATAGAATTGCCCCTCCTAACTATTGGTAGGTGTGCTAGCATCCACGTTCAAGACGTCTAATTTGGTGGGTCACTGGGACAATTGTCAGTGGGCGGGCGAATATGTCTGCTTCAATGGAGCAATGACCTTATTCCATTGATGATTGAATTCCGGATCATTTTCTCTGAGCTGTGCTCTCCTCTTCCGGAGCCTGAGCCATGGTCCAATCGGAACTTGAGCTTAAATCAGAGTTCCTTTTGTGTCTCCTCAAGTGGTATTTGAATTGTTGGCCTTCAATGAGTGGCTCAATCACCTAAACAAGATCAAGGATCGATCATCCAGGATAGTCTCCGAGTCACATGCCTGATTAGAAGCATGGCTTCCACAACAAAGTGTCCTCAATCATGAAAAACCTAAACTGTAATTCCTTTTGCAATTCCCCCTGTTAGTTGAATCAAATTAAGATCGGATAATTGAATTGGTCATGCAATGTCCTCAAGCCATTATTGATTTCATTAAGTACCTTAAAACTACAAATGATTGCACGGTGTTCCCTTGAGGTGCTCTTGTATGAATTGTTCATGCAAAGCCTTTGTGTTTCCATCTATCATGTCTAGTAGCTCTGCACCTCATCATGAAATCCTAAACCCTACGCTTCGTTCCTCTGGGTCATTCATCAATAACGTACGCAGGCACCTCATCATGAAAGGCTGTTCATGTTGGCATATTATCACTACTGTTGCTGAATATTTCTGAGAGGCATGCTGTGCTAATCAAACTCCCTGGAATTTATGAATGTGGCCTAGGACTTTACTAGATTGAATCAACCATGTGATCTTAATTGGTTAAACCAATCAACCTCATTAAAATTCCAGTAGAATGCCAAATTTAAAGAGCATCAAAAGTTCTTAACCAAGAGTCATCTGTCTATTGGTCGGGATTTAATTAAACAGGAGGCTTGCACTTGATTCCCAAGTCTAAATAAAAGTAGAAATCTGGTTAATCAACTTGATACTGAAAAAAAGGTTCTCTTTCATTGCTCATTGAAACAGAAGCTCATGATTGAGTAGCTCTTTCAGCAGCCCACACTTGTGGTATTTTCTACCAATGCTCTGAAACAGAAGGGCGTGATGGAGTAGCTCTTTCAGCGGCCTGCACTTGTGATATTTCCTACCAATGTAGAAAGATCTAGATATCTCGGAGACATTGTGATGCAGGACCGGCGTCACACCTGTCTGCCACCCCGGAGTCCCACCAGAGGGACCTACCATGGCGTATCACTCACCATGACGTCTTTATTAGGTCTGTGGACCATACACCCAACCCATTTCATCGATCCCACCATAGGGCCGGTAGGTTGTTGAGGCCGGTGCTCAATCCCCGTCCTCCTTGCTAAAGAGTTCTCAGACGGACTCTCATCACCAACTGATGCGTCACACGTGCCCGCCACCCTGGAGTCTCACCAGGGGGACCTACCTTTGCGTCTCAGCAAAGCGGCTTTCATTAGGTCCGCGAACCGTACACCCCAACCAGCTCTCCATCATGGAGTCAGCACCATGCGACAAGTTGTTGAGGCCCGAGATCGAACACCCGACCTCCTAGATAAGAGTCTTTCACCGGAGCTCTCATCACCAACTGACCCGCGGGTTAGTTGGTGATGAGAGCTCCTGATGTGAACTGAAACTAGAGCTGTAGTTTTAATATGATATTTCATGCGATCTATTTAAATATTTTTGGCGCGATACAGATTTCGTGGGCTATTTTAAACGATTAAACGACCTAAGCGTCGCAAACGCACGTAAAGCTACCACGCAAACGTAATAATGTCATAAATCACAATTCCACGGGCGGAAAATTAAGCAGTGACATTCACGTGTTTGAAAATAAATGATAATCAGAAGATGGAGTTAGGTAGGGCAAGCTCCAATAAGTTAACTATTCATTTAAATAACTGAACTTAAAATTTAACTGCATGGTCGAGCTAGGAGACAAAGAGGTATACCAATAGGGCGGCTCAAATCTTCCAAGCAGAGGGACTGAGGCCCAAGGAGGTAGCGGCCCAGGATTTGGGCAGGCGGGAGGTCGACGGGTGGTTGGAGGTAGGCAGAGAGCGAAGTATCGACAGCAACCAGAGGAGGTTTGCGGGCTTGTAGAAAGGGAGGAGGGCCGACGCGTTGGGGCTGCTGGAGGGTGGTTCGCTGGTGATCGCAGAACCCTCAGGACTCTGGCAGCAACTATGGTGGACAGAGGGGCTTCAGGCAGTAGAGAAGGCGGATGACGGAGCTTCCCTTAGGTTTCCGTCGAAGAGGTTGATTGCTGGAGGATGTCGTGGCTTCAGGCGGCGCTGTAGTGAGGAAACAACGACGACGAGAGGTGGCCGCGACGCGAGCCTTCCGCCGGGAAGAACGATCGCCGGAGGTGCGGCTCAGGGGACTTCCGTCAGGGAGAAAAAAAGCGGAAGCTAGGGCGGCGCTGGATTAAACCGAACGAGACCAAATAGGTTTCGTTCAATTTATTCCCCAGCCGCTATCAACATGAGATAAAGAATGCTTTTATAAGGAGGGATTAGGTTTTGCTTAACTAATGGCAACCATGCATTTTCTCTTTTAAAAAGGGCGGGTCTTACAAATGGCAATATGAAATAAATGTGTAGGGTGGTAAATTCAAGGTGGGGGGGGGGGGCGACAATAGGAATAGGGGAATTTAATACAATGGTTAATTAATATAAGCTTGCCATAAATTACCCTATCTCCTAGACTATCGAACCTATGCTTGCCATAATTAATATAAGCTTGTATTTAGGGTCTCGTTGGCCGGTCACACCAACGAGCCAAATAAAAATTGCGCGAACAACATGCGCGATACAAAATACACCGGGGCGCTCATAACATGCGCGTTACAACTCAACGCTACAAAACAAAGCCAGAAGACGCGAAAAGACGCGTTACAAAAATAACAGATATGTTCAATAATAAAAATAAAAATGCGGCGCGGGTCGCATCAATTCTCCCGGGGTTGAGAGAGCTCGACCCCGACAAGACTCGATGTGACCTGCAAGTAGAAAGTCCAAATATCGAACGAAGAAATACAACATACTGTCCTGCGGGTGTCGGTGCTGCGACCCAAAATCTGAGGTATCCTCTCATCCCTGAAAGAGACAGGAAACAAATCTCCTTTGAAAAATTATAACCCCGATTGATAAAATCAAATATGAGATTATAAAGTCCCAAAAAAGCTCGCAATCAATCGGTCAAAATTTTATGCCAAATATTTAAAAGAATAGTAATTATTAGAACTTTCAGAGGATGATAGGGGCGGTGTGTGGGGCAAAAAATGCGGCAAGAGGAAAAACGAGAAACATGTGGCAGGAAGAAAAATGAGAAACGTGTGGAGTCAACCTGTAGTATCAGTAACTCATAACCATTCTTGTCACAGTGTCAAGGCGAACCAAGGCGAGCGCCGTGCGCCTGAATGCTTAGGCGACAAGGCGGACGCCTAGGAGACAATAAGTCGAGCAAGTCGCAAAGCGACAACCTGATATTTTTTAAAAAACTAAGACAGACTTTAGACTGCGGTTTTTATAAAAACCACAGTCTAAAATCTGCCTTACCGCAGTTAAGGCAGACTATACACTACGATTTTTATAAAAACCGCAATGTATAGTCAGAAAGACGGCGATTTTTATAAGAACCGCTGTCTAAAGTCTGCCAGACAGACTATATACTGTGGTTTTTATAAAAACTGCTGTGTATAGTGAGATAGACTGCGATTTTTATAAAAACCGAAGTCTATCCCAGTTTTTTTTTAATTTGAAAGCAATATAGTTTTCCAACATAGGTTGACACATTCTAAAATCTGCCTGATATTTAAAAAAAAACTAAAACAAACTTTAGAATGATATAACGACAACCTGATATTTTAAAAAAACTAAGACAGACTTTAGACTGCGGTTTTTATAAAAACCGTTGTGTATAGTAAAAAAGACGACGATTTTTATAAGAAACGCTGTCTAAAATCTGTCAGGCAGATTATACACTGTTGTTTTTATAAAAACTGCAGTGTATAGTGGGATAGACTGCGGTTTTTATAAAAACTGCAGTCTATCCCAGTTTTTTTTAATTTGAAAGCAATATAGTTTTCCAATATAGGTTGACACATTCATGATTGTTGTGCATCATTGACAAACATTTTTAATTATTCACGGTATATCTATAAAAATCTTTTAAGAAATTGAATGACAAGCTCAGTTCAATGATTATATAAAAAGGAGATTACAACAAGTTCTAATAGAGCAGCCTTGCCAGCATAAATAAAAAAAATACTCACTACTCTCTTGAAATTCATAATTGCAGTCAACTCAATAAGGAACAATCAAAGAATCTCCACCAACGCAACCACACGGGTATTATACCTGAATCATAATTTATACCTTGAATCATGATATCTCAATTCTCAATGCAGGTTTAATTAAGCATGGTATATGAGTATATCTGTGTATCAATAAAAAGAGTAAGAAATAACAATCATACATGAATCATGATATCTCAATACAGACTTCAGAGTAAGAAATAACAATCACACTGGTTGACTGTCCCAAGCCAACAACAGTTGTTCTGTTACTTCTGTAGTATAATTTACACTATGTATCTATGAATCATGATATCTCAATACTCAAGAAAAATAAATCAGAAAAGTGAACACAAAAATATCATAGCATCATAGTCAAATCCAAAATGTCATCATCATACACACTAACATGAATAATGTTTTTAATAAAAACTTTAAATAATTATAAAATGATCAAATAGAATCATTATCTAGTAAGTGATCATTGACATTGCTTGCGCTCGGTTGGTTTGAGTTACTCGTCATTTGCCCATAATTATCATCAATATCTTCATCATCATTGACAAATCCAAAATGTTCTAAATCTTCATCCTCCTTTAGCTATAAGTCGAAGATTAGCTCCAGCTCCACTCCGTCAATTTTGATTCTCAGTTCCAATAGCTCTCTCTACAACTTTCCATGTGAGAATATCATCATTAAAAATTGAAGTATCCTCTGGTTTGTTCATCATCTACTTACTTCTCCAATCTAGTTCATCAAACACTAAAGAAGTGTAATTTCTTCCCTTTTCACGTATTTCTTGGAATCGTGCTTGTAGATGACGATTATACTGGATGTATACAAGATCATTAAGCCTATGATGTTCCAATCTATTTCTTTTCTTGGTGTGAATATGAATGAAGATAATTATAAACTTGTTAGTAGATATACAAATATTAAAATTTTTATTGAATATTAGTATAATTACAAACTCAAAAGTACTACAGTTGCGCTCACAACTAG
This sequence comes from Platanthera guangdongensis, assembly GCA_039583875.1. Classification (NCBI taxonomy): domain Eukaryota; kingdom Viridiplantae; phylum Streptophyta; class Magnoliopsida; order Asparagales; family Orchidaceae; genus Platanthera; species Platanthera guangdongensis. The sequence goes on along the minus strand of CM077147.1, from coordinate 408,104 downwards.
AAGAAGAACAACATAAGCCAAATATGCGCAATGCTACCTTTGCAAGGTCAACATTCGGTCCTCCATACTCACTTCACCAATACACTATTTATTTAAGACAAATATAAATTATTTAACATATAAATAATTTCAGAAAAAAATAAAAACTTTAATCAATACTTGGATTTAAGGCGGTTTGTTGTCTAATAATCATAGGCTTTCTAAAGTTATTTCGAGATGCTTTGTAGCTAGTACCTTGCTCTGCAATCTTGTCTTGTAATTGTTGATCGGACACTAGTCTTGTAATAACATCATTGAAAGTATCTTGAAATTTTCAAACATCATGACTATGTTTTTACTCATATTCAAAATATTTGTTTGGATTTAGAAACAAAACTGTCATATACATTTTTTGTTCCATTTGATTTGTCCATCTATTTTCAACAATCTGAATAATTTTTTTAAATAATCTTTCTTTATTATTAAAATGTTCTTTGATCTTTTGTTTAGCTTCTTCCATTGCCACATATACTTCAGGCACAACTGTCCTTTCATCTCATCTACTAATCACAAAATGACAATCAATGACTTTTCCTTTTAAGCAATCTTTGACTTTATTCCAAAAAAATATTTGAAAGTATTGTTTCGACAACTTATTTTCTGGCTTCAGTTTTTGCCAAATTAGCAGCATTCTACGAAAGCGATACAAAGTATAATTTTAGCTTCTTCTCATGCTTAAGCACACTTTGTAGAGTAAGAAATGATGTGACAAATCTAGTCACTGAATGTCTCACTAGATCACCACATATAGTAGTCTTTACTGCTCAATGCCTTGTACACAATTGGGCACCTGGACGCCTAGGCGACGCCATGACAAGAATGCTCATAACGCAACATACGCTCGCTCGATAGACGCCTATGAACGTCTGTTAGTCCAGGATCAACTATCGCTTTGATTTCACCCGATGAAATCCTAATCGAGTCACAAAATTTTAAATAGACCCCAGTTTTTTTGTTCAAGATCTTCCACAAGATGCCATGGAAACGGGTGTCCTAATGAGGAGTATAAAGTTTATGGATCGTCTCGACTCTCCTAGTACGACCCTGCCTAAAAATTTCCGACAACAATAGTGGTGAGGTGGCTCAATTTGCTCGGCTGCAATTAAGAAAAAGTGATGCGGAGTAAACGCGTGCTCGTCGAATACGAAGTCAATAAAAAGTGGTACCTCTAGAGCACCCAAGATGGATGATTCTTGAGAATCAGAAGCAACTTCCTGGAGCGGGTGGCCGGGGCCCCGGCCGAAACGTAGCACTAAATAAGGGTGGTGTAGTGGTGACTAAGGACGACAAAGCAGATGATTGCGAGGTCCTCCCAGGTGCCTTAAGAACAAGACCATTCTTCTGGGGAAGAAGAATAATCTTTCGCCTATGGTGATCAAAAGAATTAGAGTTCCTCGCACCATCATGCAGAATATGTCGGCCATACTGCTATGGTTGTCCTAGTAGAATGTTGCAGACATCGATGGGGATGACATCACATAACACCGAATCACGATACACGTCCCCAATAGAGAACTCTACCTGACAATGATGAGTAATGAGTATAGTCAACAAACTACTAACCCCAGATAAGTGGTACGACTGCTCCAAGGGGCGTGTCACGAGTCCTAATGTGTCTACCATGAGCTGAGAAACGTAGTTTTTATACTGCCGCTATCAATAATAATGGATCAAAGTGTCCTTGAATGCGGGCGGTAGTGCGAAAAATTTCTTTTCTCTGAGAATCAGACTCAGTTGTCTCGTTAGAGGAGACCAAACTAGAGTGGAGAACACATACTAAGTGCTCTGCTTGCTCGCCCTCGACCTCGATAACGCTATCAGCCTCGGGCAGTGGTTCAGGCTGGGGGTCACTAAGGCCATACTCAGGTCCATCAGTAGACCTCTGACCAAATGTCCTCTTGTGGAGGGCCTCCACTCGACGAGCTCGGCTGGAGACCTCTCTCAGGTCCCGAAAATCATGAAGTCCTAACCGGTCACGTATCGCATATCACAACCCATTAAGATAATGAGCCACAGCCATGTGGTCTTCTTCTATCTTTAGATCTAAGGGTGACTGGAGTACAAGAAACTCGTTTGTGTATTTGTCGATGGTTTGCTTATCTTGTTGTAGATTGTGATACCTATGATATAATGTCTGCATGAAATCAATGAGGACATATCTCCTCTTGAGTTGAGCTTTGAACTCAACCCAAGTGGTGATAGGTGGATGTCCCATAGTGTACCGCATCCGCTCGACCTGCCCCCACCATGTGAGTGCGGGGCCCTTCAGCTTCAATGTAGCATACTCGACCTGCTTGTGGGCAGGTGTGTGCTTCCAGCTGAGGAATCGCTCTAATCGGTCGCACCAGTCTTGACACACCTCAGGCTCTAGTGTGCCCTCAAAATCCCCAACATATAACATAATACCTGCATCTCATCGAGGTGGATTCCTATTATCATCATTCGCTGGTTGGGGTTCTGGTGGTGGTGGTGGTGTAAGGGGTTGTGCAGGAGGACCCCCTAGATGAAACCGTGCTTCTAGGTTTTTGACCGAAATGCGTAACCCTAACATGACTTGATTTGTATCTCTCACGAAGAAAGTGAGTGTAGTAACAACAGCCACGAGTTCTTCTATATGCTTACCCATGTCTCCTAAACTTCTCTGTGTCCAAGTCTCGACTCCATGAGCAAATTTGAAAACTCTAAAACTTAAAATTTCGAAAACGACCACCGCTCGGCTGTCCCACGATAAGAGTGAGATATCCCAACAACCACACCAAACTGATGTGAACTGAAACAAGGGGTTGTAATTTTAAATGATAATTTTTGCGATCTTTTAAAATAAATGTGGTGCACGTAAATTCACGGGCTATTTTAAACGGATAACTGACCAAGGCGTTGCTCATGAATGTGAGGCTACCGCATAAACATAATCACGTCACAAATCACAGTTCCACATGCATAACAATCAGCTGACAGATTTTCACAAATATGAAAATGAACGATAATCAGGAGATTGAAATTAATTAGGGCAAGCTCTTTTAATTACCTATTCATTTAAACGTTGGATTGTGCAGGAGAATGGAGAGGTATACCATGGGACGAGTAGCAAGAACTGAAGATCTCCGGGAGGTGGAAGGAGAATCCACAATCCGCCACTGTGCTCGGAACTGCCGGAGGTTGCTGTAAATGATGGGGCTGGCAGAGGTGAGGTCGTCAGGAAAACGGAACAATGCTGACGGTGGTGGTGAGGACTGGAGAAATATGATCGTCCGACTGGAAGAAGGGGAAAGCCGAAAGTGTTGCAGGAGCCAGCTGTAGGAGTGGCCGGAGCGGTTGACAGAACCATAGGAGAGCTCTAGCGTTCTCGTCGGTCACAGGCTGGGCTTCAGGAGGTGACGTCATCGGGGAAGATGGCGCTGGAAGCGCGGGCTTCAGGAAGCCTCCGTCGGGGCACGGAGGTGCGCGCCGGAGGCTGCGTACTTTGAGGGTGGCCAACGCTTCTCTGGATGCTTCGCTGAAGGGTCGGAACGGGGAGGTCGGATAGGCGGCGTTGGAGGGGAACTGAACGAAACCAACATGGTTCGCTCAGTTCTAATTCCAGCCGCTGTCAACGGGAGATAAAGAATGCTTTTATAAGGAGGCATTAGGTTTTGCTTTACTAATGACAGTCATGCATTTTCTCTTTTAAAAAGGTCAGGTTTTACAAATGACATTATGAAGGAAATGTGAAGGGTAAATTCAAGGTGGGGCCAGGCTATAGGAATAGGGGAATTTAATACAATAGTTAATTAATATAAGCTTGCCCTAAATTAACCTATCTCCTAGGCTACCGGACCTATGCATTTAGGGTCTCGTTGGCCGATCACACCAACGAGCCAAATAAAAATTGCGCGAATAGCATGCACGATACAAAATACAACCCGGACGCTCATAACATGCGCGTTACAAGTCAACGCTACAAAACAAAGCCAGAATGCACAAAAATATGTGCTACAAAAATAACAGACATGTGCAATAATAAAAATAAAAGATGCGGCGCGGGTCACATCAACTCCGGTGAAAGACTCTTATCTAGGAGGTCGGGTGTTTGATCTCGGGGCTCGACAACCTGTCGCATGGTGCTGATTCCATGGCAGAGAGCTGGTTGGGGTGTACAGTCCGCGGGCCTGATGAAAGCCTCCTTGGTGAGACGCCAAGGTGGGCCCCCACTGGTGGGACTCCTGGGTGGCGGACAGGTGTGACGTCTTTGCCGCATCACATTGAAAAGAGAAAAAAATTGATTTTAATTTTCTTGAATTTTGGATTTTTTATTAGGAGGAAACTTGTATAGGAAGAAAGTATGTTTTCTTTAGCTATAGATCTAGCTAACAGAAGATAATGTCGATTTTGGTGGAGAAATTATATCTTTTAATATTCAAATCATTCTGTATTTTGCAATAACACAGTGCGAGCGGCTTGTTTTCAGTTAGAGCATTTTTAGAGAGAACATTTCAGGATTGAGGTTTCCTTGTTCACATTATCTGATATGTATGTGGTATGCAGATATCAGTCCCTCTGTTAGTAAACACTTTTATAGTGCATGTATTTGCTGATCATTATAAAAAAAACTTTCCTTTTAATAGCTTTAAGCATAAATACATGAAATTTAACATTCAGAACTACCCGTGACGTAGGGTAGGCCGTGTAACAAGGGTGTGCCGACACTAATGCGACCCCAAGTGCTTGTGATGCAGGATGGACTCAAATAAAAGTTGATGAAATGCAAATGGGTTTTCAATTTTTAATCCGGAAAGCAAAATTTGCAGCGAATGTTTTCTAAATGAGGCAAATTAACACATGATGAACATTAATTTTATGATACACAAGTAAGCCATGTTTATAAGATAAAGAAATTAATGGTATAATTACGCTAATGCATCGAAGCACCCCAAACAAACATGTGTTTTCCAAGATTCAATATACGAAGAAATAATCACAATACAATAATACTCCTGTGGCAATAGAGATCCAGCGACGACGAAGAGCGGAGAATATCTGAACCACTTGTCATGGGGAAAATGATGTATTGGGTTGGATGTAGGTAGTCGGCAAAGGATGTTGGACTGCAGGATCGCACAGTAAACTGGAGAGAAATCAACGGATTAGAGGTTCCACGACAGAAATGGGAGGAAGGAGTACAGTGGATGGGAGGGTGTCAACAACAGAGAAAGGGAAGGTGGTTTCTGTGACTGGCGATTATGGCTAGTGGTTCCACGATTGAGAATGGAACTGGAGAAGGCGATGAATGCGCGCTGGTAGGGTGGGAGGAAGAGGCGACTGGAGGATGAAGATGTTTATAGTTCGCAGGAGAAGGCCTTGGCGGGTGATTGTGATAGGATAGCGATGTACAAGGGGTCGGCTGTTCAGATGGACAGAACAGAACAGGAGGAATTTGCGGTTTGCGACGTTGGTGGTGGATGACGGGATCAGAGAAGAGTGAGGGGACTGGACTGTGTTATGGCCCCGGACGATCTGCGGTTCCGAGGATTCAAGTACGTCAGAAGACATAAAGGAGCGCCGGACCAAGACCGGGCTGAACCATCCGGTTCAGCCCGCAATTAATCAGTAAGAAGAGGGAGGGCTGAACCACACCGGTTCAGCCCTCAATTGGGGCCGACCGGCCCTGGGAAAAGGGGGCTCCATAAATACCCCCTTTTCCCCCTCTTGGAGGAGGATTAATCTCTTTTTCAGGTATCTTCTTCTTCATGCACTAAACCCTAGCCGTCTTTTTGTTTCTCTTGCTTAAATCCCTAGCAGTAGCATAACATTTGGTATCAGAGCATCCTTCCTGCGACCATGGTGACGCGTATGGAGGCTGAGACGGCGCGTTTGGCCGCCATCGAGGAGAACTACGCTGCGTTGACGGATTCCGTGGCGGCAATCGAAGCAAACATGAAGGATTCGCAACAACACTTGGAGGAACGCCTCAATGAGAAGATGGAGGAGTTGAAATCCCTCCTCTTGCAAAATCTGAAGGGAAAAGCCGTAAACGGCGCCGGATCGGACACAGAGGCGACCAATCTCCCTAACGGAGGAAGCACGGGGTGCGGGAGTCAAGGAGTCGGGACGACGAGCGCGTCGGGACCTGGATTCGGCGCGGGAATCGCGCCCGATATCGCGCGCGGGCCTCCGCTCCCTTCCCGCTCCAGCGGATTGACGAGCGGATATCCCGATCCGGGCGGATGGAGCAGCGGGGGGCTCGGCGGAGGTGCGGCTTCCTCCTGGATGCCGGAACAGTCCCGGACTGGGCCCAGTCGGGCGACGGAGGCTGCGGGAGGGCCCTGGGGGCCGGGCGGAGGTGCGGCTGCTACGTGGGGGTTCGAACAGCCCCTGCCGGCTCACGGTGGACTGCTGCGGCAAGGAGGAGGTCCCGGACAGCATCCCGGGCAAGCATGGAGGCCACAACATCAAGGATTTGGGGTGTTTCGCCCCACCGGAGCAAATGCGGTTCCTCTCGGGGGCACAACGGGGAATTTCCCGCCCCCACCAGCAACTGTTCCTAACGGGGGATACGGTCCGGCCACTATGGGACCGGGAAGGAATCCGGGGTGGAATCAGGGAGGAATCCAAGGAGATTTTGGGCAACCCGGAGGGGTGGGGCCAGACGGTGGCGGTTTGGGAGGGGCTTATCAGAGACCATACATGCAACCCAAGCTGACACGGATGAATTTTCCTAAGTTCCGGGGAGGGGACGCCCTGGAATGGATACAAAAGGCAGAGCTGTTTTTCAAATACCAGGAGATTCCCGAGGCTCAGTGGGTACAACTGGCAGCCTTCCATCTGGAGGAGGACGCGTATCAGTGGACGCAATGGTTTTTGCGGGGACGCACTTTTGCCCCGTGGCCGGAGTTCATCGAGGCCTTCTCGGCTCGTTTTGGGCCTCTGGAGTACGAGGATGTGGAAGCCACCCTTCAAAAACTGCGGCAGAGGGGGACCGTCACGGAGTATCGGACGGAGTTCGAGAGGTTAGCAAACCGTGTCGCATGGGGGGAGCAGACCTTGTTGAGTTGCTTCATCTCAGGGTTGAAGGACCACTTACGGGACGAGGTCCACGCATACTTACCACGCAGTCTGAGTCATGCCATTAGCATCGCCCGGATACAGGAGGAGCGCTACAACAGGCAGCGGAGCCGGATGACGACCAAGCCACCCGCGGCTTCCGCGGCGGTACGACGCGAGCAGCCACCGGCCATACGGCCGACAGTGACCAGGTTGACATGGCCAGAGATGCAGGCCAGGAGGGAGAAAGGGCTGTGCTTTAATTGCGATGAGAAGTACACCAAGGGACACGCCTGCCAGAAGGTCCAGGTGTTTATGCTGCGGGAGGAGGATGACGAGGAGGATCATCCGGGGGAAGCCGACGTGGAGGATCTGGATTTGGCAGAGTTCGGGGTTTCCTTGCAGGCCATGGAGGGGTGCACCGCCCCGGTGACGCTTCGTTTCACAGGCATGGTGGGCAGGGAGCGTGTGACCATCCTGGTGGATAGTGGGAGCACCCACAATTTCATCAACCCGGCAGTTGCTTCAAAGGTGAGGCAGACGATCGACAGGGGGGCGGCCTTCCAGGTTATGGTGGCAGATGGGAGCAAGCTGAGATGCGAGGGGGTGATGAAGGGGGTGGAGATCCGCGTGCAGAGCTACTTGTGCCACACGAATATGTACTTACTTCTGATTCGGGGTTCGGACATGGTGTTGGGGGTCCAATGGTTACGGCAGTTACAGAGGGTGACTACCGACTGGGTCCGTCTGACGATGAAATTCACCCCAGCAGGGGAAGGATTTTTGCCTACAGGGCATTCGGTCTTCACCACTGAAGGAGATTTCTGTGCGGAGCTTGCAGCGGTTAGAGGAGCAGGGATCCCCGCTAGCCATGGTAGTGGGGGTAGAGGCGGTGGCCCACGACCCGCCAGACATTCCAGAGGAGATGCAGGCACTTTTGTCCCAGTTCAGAGATGTGTTCCAGGAGCCCCGGGGCCTCCCTCCGCCCAGGTTCAGGGATCACAGCATACAGATGAAGGAGGGGGCTGCGCCCCCGAACGTCAGACCCTATCGATACCCTTACATTCAGAAGGCCGAGATCGAGAAGAGTGTGAAAGAGATGCTGGCGACCGGCATCATACGGCCGAGCACCAGCGCCTTTTCCTCACCCATCATCCTGGTGAAAAAGAAAGACGGGTCTTGGCGTTTCTGCGTGGACTACCGCAACCTGAATGAATCCACGATCAAGGACAAGTTTCCGATACCGATGATAGAAGAGCTCTTGGACGAGCTGCATGGGGCGAGTTTGTTTACCAAGCTGGACCTCCGTTCCGGCTACCACCAGATTCGGATGAAGACGGAAGACATCCACAAGACCGCGTTTCGCACACACGACGGGCATTACGAGTTCTTGGTGATGCCCTTTGTGCTTTCCAATGCCCCATCGACCTTCCAGGCAGTGATGAATGAGACCTTCCGGCCACTCCTACGGCGATCGGTACTCATATTCTTCGACGATATCTTGATATACAGTCGGTCATGGGAGGAGCATGCTGAGCACGTGGCACAGGTTCTTACAATTCTGCGGCAGCATCAGTTCTACGCCAAGCTGTCAAAATGCTCGTTTGGGCAGTCAGAGGTGGAATATTTGGGGCACCTGGTTTCGGCACAAGGGTCAGGGCAGACCCAAAGAAGATTGAGAGCATGGTGGAGTGGCCGCGACCGGCGACCGTACGCGCACTTCGGGGCTTTCTGGTCTCACGGGGTATTATAGGAGGTTCGTGAAGGATTATGGGAAGCTGGCACGCCCACTCACACAGCTCCTCCACAAGGAGTCCTTTACGTGGCATGACGAGGCGGAACGGGCCTTTTCCGCTCTCAAGGAGGCTATGACAACCACCCCGGTGCTCGCACTACCGGATTTCACCAAGGAGTTTGTAGTGGAGACGGACGCTTCAGGAGTAGGAATTGTGGCGGTGTTGATGCAGGAGGGGCGGCCGTTGGCCTACTTTAGCAAGGCTTTGGCACCCCGCACCTTGGGCCTCTCAACGTACGAGAAGGAGATGCTAGCAATTCTTCACGCAGTGACGTTGTGGCGTCCATACCTGTTAGGCCATCATTTTAAAGTTCGCACCGATCACCAGAGCCTGAAACATTTCTTGGATCAGCGGTTAGCATCTCCTCTCCAGCAGAAGTGGTTGACCAAGCTGCTCGGGTATGACTATGAGATTGTGTACAAGCAGGGCAAGGAGAATTTGGCGGCCGATGCCTTATCCCGCCTACCGGAAGGTACCCTCTTTCGCCTGTCGGTACCTTTGATTGAGTCCTTGGATGACATTCAGCGCGAGATAGCCGCGGATCCCGAGCTCCAGCCTATTGTAGAGGCCTTGTCTCAGGGCCAACCCACCACTCCAGGGTACCAGCTGATTGGAGGACATTTGTACTATCACGGGAGGGTGGTCATTCCCACTTCGTCCGCGTGGAAGGAGGTCATGTTACAGGAGTTCCACTCATCCCCGACCGACGGTCATGCCGGGGTGCTTCGCACGTTACAGCGGTTGCGGGCCAATGTCTTTTGGAGGGGGTTGCGCAAGGGACGCGCAGCGTTTTGTGCAGCAGTGCGACATGTGCCAGCGGCAGAAGTACGAGACGTCATCACCGGCAGGGTTGCTCACGCCCTTGGACATTCCTCAGCAGATATGGGAGACGGTCTCGATGGATTTTATTGAAGGCCTGCCCCGGTCTCAGGGCAAGTCCACGATCTTGGTTATAGTGGACAAGCTGTCCAAATACGGCCATTTTCTCGCTCTCAGCCACCCTTACACCGCGGAAGCCGTTGCGGATCTCTTTGCCCGAGAGGTAGTGCGCCTCCACGGTCTCCCAAGCTCCATCATATCGGATCGCGATCCGACCTTCCTCAGCAAATTCTGGCAAGAGCTTTTCCGGTTGCAGGGCACTAGGTTGCGCATGAGCACCGCGCACCACCCGCAGACAGATGGTCAGACAGAGGTGCTGAACCGGGGCGTCGAGACGTATCTTCGCTGCTTCGTCATGGATGAGCCCCAGACGTGGACTCGATGGTTACACTGGGCGGAGTACTGCTACAACACTTCGTATCACACGGCCGGGCGGATTACTCCGTTCGAGGTTGTCTACGGGCGCGCACCACCCACCCTGCGGTCGTATGAGCCGGGCAGCACCGCTCTGCCGGCCGTGGATCGTGCGTTACGTGACAGGGATCAGACCTTGGCTCTCTTGCGGGACAATCTCCGGGTTGCTCAGGACCGGATGAAGTTGCAGGCCGATAAGCACCGCACGGAGCGGACCTTCCAGGTTGGCGACGAGGTCTTTCTCCGTCTCCAGCCGTACAGACAGCTTTCAGTTGCTCACCGCTCCAATCAGAAGCTCTCCCCACGGTTCTATGGGCCATTTCGCATCACTCGCCGGGTGGGGCCGGTCGCATACACGCTTGCCCTTCCTGAAGGTTCTCGCATCCACCCCACCTTCCATGTCTCACTGCTGAAGAAGAAGCTGGGAGCAGCCGCCACAGTGCTTCCTTCTCTACCCGAGGCCACTACGACGGGGGAGCTGCGCTCCAGTCCCGAAGCTGTCTTGCTGTCCCGATGGAAGAAACATGGCACGGAGTACCGTTCCGAGCTTCTGGTCAAGTGGCAGGATCTCTCCGAGGCTCACAACACGTGGGTGGATTTCTTAGAGTTCCGGAGTTATTTCCCGACTTCCAGCTTGGGGACAAGCTGCCTCTTGATGGGGAGGGGAATGTTATGGCGCCGGACGATCTGCGGTTCCGAGGATTCAAGTACGTCAGAAGACATAAAGGAGCGCCGGACCAAGACCGGGCTGAACCATCCGGTTCATCCCGCAATTAATCAGTAAGAAGAGGGAGGGCTGAACCACACCGGTTCAGCCCTCAATTGGGGCCGGCCGGCCCTGGGAAAAGGGGGCTCCATAAATACCCCCTTTTCCCCCTCTTGGAGGAGGATTAATCTCTTTTTCAGGTATCTTCTTCTTCATGCACTAAACCCTAGCCGTCTTTTTGTTTCTCTTGCTTAGATCCCTAGCAGTAGCATAACAGATTGGAACTCCGACCTCCTTGTCGTAGGCACCAACAGTGGCGTTGGGCTCACGATTAGGGCGGCGAGGCGTGGTGGATTGAGGGGAGGGAAGAGATGTGGCGGTTAACAACGAGACTTACGTATTTGCGGTTTGTCGTGAGGAGGATGGCAAATAATGCGAATCGAGCGCTGGAAAGGCAATATACAACGGTTATGAGGGGTAATAGTGGGTTATTGAGTGGGAATAGTGGCTACACGGGGAATTAACCGGGTATGAGCGGAAATACAAACAGATAACTCAAATTAATTGAGGCTTCGCACCCCGGGGCTCGCGACGTCGCACCATGGACGATTGCCGTTTTGGAATTTCTCACAAATCAACAATGAGTCTAAACTGCAGCACCCACCCCTATTTATAACAAGAGGGGGATGTTGGGCATCAGGCGTGTGGCTATGATTAGCCATTGTGCCCGAGGCCATAATACACCAAAAACAAATAAAATAAAATATAATACATAAAAATAATAGCGCGACGAGGCAGGCGCGCTCGCGGTCTCCGATCGCTGATCCAATCATCACCTCCTGCGCGAATATACAAAATGGGCCCCGCCGACTGAAAACATTCATCTTTGATGAATGGTGATGATCGTACCGACGTCTAAGATTGGGGGCATGTCTATCAAGCTCCGTCGCGGACATCCAAGTATCATCACAAATGGGGCGTCCACTCCAGTGTACCAGGTAACCGCAAGAAGGGCTGTCTGCAATGGAAATGCAATGGTGCGCCACAATATCAATGATCAGCTCAACCCCCATCTCTCGTGCTGGTGGATCCAGAAGAACCAGTTGAATCATAGGCGGTGCGGGCAAGTCCGTGGGTGTTTGTCCAAGGTGGCCATGAGAAGGGTCAAATTGTAACGGGGATGATGTCGGAAGTGGATCAAAGAATGGATCCCTATACTCGAGAGTCTCTAAGTACGGTCTTAAATCTTCTGTATTAAATACGGGATGAATACCCATATCTGCTGGTAGATCAACCTCATAGGCATTTGTCGTAATTTTCTTTAGAATCCTATTAGGGCTTATTCACTTTGGTTGTAGTTTCTTAGCGACTCCTTTTGGGGGTCTTTCCATGCAAAATCGGATCATGATTTGCTCGTCTACCCGAAAATGCTGCTCACGCTTGTGTTCATCTGCCTGTTCTTTATATAATTTATTACCGCCAACAAATTTTTTCCGGATCATTTCATGTAGTTCATGTATGTGATGAATGAAAGACTCGACGAACTCACTAGTGCGTGACTCTAAGGGAATAGGGGCAAGGTCAACAGGTTTCCTTGGCTCCTTGCATTATATGAAATGAACTCAATGTCAGTAGACCTGTTGATGGAATCATTAAATGCAAACTCCGTTACTGGTAACATAGATCCCAAATCGACGGGTGATCATTAACTAGACATTGTAATAAATTCCCTAAACTCGCATTGACGACCTTAGTCTGGCCGTCAGTCTGGCGGTGATATGTGGTAAAAAATTTCAAGGTCGTACTCATTTTATGCTATAATATTCTCCAAGAGTAGCTCAGAAATCGAACGTCACGATCAGACATTATAGATTTAGGTAATCTGTGTCTCATGAAAAGGGCCGCCACATGAGCCTGTTGAATTTTTTGAAGTGAAAGTGGCGGCCTGGGCGGACTGTCCGCGCGGACTGTGCGGACAGAGGTGGCGGTTAGTCAGGTCAGCAAGAGTGTTGCAGTCAGCTTGTTCCCTGGAGGTAACCTGGCAGATAGGATGGTTATTCGCGCAGTTCGCCGGTTTGTGCAGACTGGTTCTGGTTCGCCGGTTTTGTGCGGACTGGTCTTTGTATCCGTTGGTGCCGTGTTCGCACCAGGGATGGCTGGCGGTGTGGACTTGGTCTGTTTCTGTACTAAGTCCAGGTGTGCTCAGTCCGGGAGGTCGCGCGGTTAGCACAGACTGCTTTCTTTGTCCGCCGAGTTCGGCAGCTGTAAGCCTTGTGTGCTTGGTTGCGGGCTCGGAGTGTGCGGACTGGAGTAGTGTCCGTAGGTGCGTGCGGGCTGGAGCTGTGTCCGCTAGTGTGCGGACTGACGGTGTTTCCGCGAGATTTACTGGTGTGGTGAACTGGCTGTCTTGTTAGTCACGACGACAAGGCGGACTGGCATTGTGTCCGCGGTTTGGCGGATTCACTCAGGGCTCACCGCGAGATAGGGTGGTGATCCTATCGGCTAGGGCGGTGATCACATTCCTCTCCGCGCCTATAAATAGGACCCCTTGTCACATCAACTTAACAACCGAATGAACAGTAAATGAGCTAGAGTGGTTGCTGCAGACATGTTTTTGTGTTCGCGCGGTTTGAAGGAGTTGACCGGTGTTTGCTGTGCAGGTTGTGCGGACAGCGCTGAGAAGCCAGAGACTTGGCTCTGACTTCAGTTAGGGATCAGTGCGGACTCTGCGGTTAGCAATCGACAGTTAACAGCAGGTCGCGGCTTATGGTCAGACGGTCTTCTCTCTTCGGCAACCTTTTCTCAGTTCAATAAGATGTCCGCTTCTGGAGGCTTGTTCAGTTCAGCAACAGTTGTTCGTGTCGATCTGGCGGCTAAGCGACCTCGCGGTTAGGCGGCTTGCAGATCAGCGGACAGAGTTCTTCAGCTTTGGAATAACGGGTTGTCCGCGCGTCTAGGTTGCGGTCTTGCGACTTGGCGGCTTCAGCGGACTCCGTAGGCAGCTCAGCATAGTCGGCGGTTACTCATTGAGACCGCGCGATTAGTTTTGTATTTCTTGTTTCGCTTCCATCGGGTACATTGACGAATCATGTCTCGTCATGTATACCTCGCATTGTAAAGATTGTTGATTGTACAAGGTTTTCTTGCACTTCTAGTGCATCTGGTTTACTTTGCTTGGTTTTGGTTGGAGTGTTCCTGCGTCTCGTTTCCCGTTTTCCGCCGTTCACAAATTTTTGCATGGTATCAGAGGGAACAGAGGCTTGAACATCGTTCAACCGTCAGTTTGTTTTATTGCTTCTAGAAGATTAGGTGAACCAGGGTTAGTGCAGTGGAAGATAGACTTGCAAGAGGTCTTGGAATTGAGCTGCTTACATCGACTAACTTCAAGAAGTTGAAGTCATGTATGAAAAGTTATCTTCTGGGCGAGGACCTGTGAGAGGTCGTCTGCGGAGACGACAGACAAAAAGTTACTACTGCTACTGACAATGCTGAAGCGGTGAGAGCTTGAAGGAAGACAAATACAAAAACAGTGTTTACTCTCAAGCGAACTATCTCACCGGAACTCTTCGATTACATCATCGGATGTCGGGCAGCTGCATAGATTTGGACTTCCCTTGATGGGTTGTTCAATAGGAAGAATGTAGCTCAGCTATAATTCCGGGAGAATGAGTTGACGAGAGCTACTCAAGGAGATCCGCCATCTCAACGTTCTTCCTGAACCGAGATTTCAGCGTTGGACCCTGATGAGCCTATTTCAGAAGCGAAGTTGAAGAGACACATAATCCGCTGTTTGCGGAAGGAATATGTGAACTTTGTTACTTCTGTTCAAGGCTGGGTCACTCAGCCGTCTTTGCTGGAGCTGGAGAACCTGCTGGCTTCGCAGTAGAGCTTAGCTAGACAGATGGCTGAAGTCACTATCTCTGAAGGAGGTAAAGTAATGCGCTCTTCTCAGGAAGAAGAAGAGATGAGAGAAGAAGAAGAAGCCAGTTGCTGGTGAGGACCCTTCAACTTTGTATCAGCAAGAGAGGAGTTATGGTCCTAAGCGTGATTGAAAGAAGATGGAAGGGCTGAGGTGCTACAGGTGCGACCAGCCGGGTCACTTCAAGAAGTACTGCAAGGTCAAGCTGCAGCCGGTGTATGTTGCCGATAAAGAGGAAGCTGGTTCCAGTGCTGAGCAAGCCGGATGGGGGAATGCGTTCATGACGGGGACGTGTGTCCGTGCTTTGTCCACCATCGACTACAAAGATGACTGGATAGTGGACTCGGGGTGTGGTCACCACCTCACCGGGGACGAGTCGAAGTTCTCCTCTCTGCGAACGTTCTCAGGTAACGAAGCTATCATAACTGCTGATGATACAGTTCATGCAGTCGAGAAGGAGGATGTCGTTTATTTAGGTAATGATAATGATCCACTTACCTTGAGGAGTGTCTATCACGTACCAGACATGAAGAAGAACCTCTTCTCAGTGACCAACGCGGTGGACGCGAGCTATCACGTTCTGTTCGGCCCGACAGAAGTGAAGTTTCTCCGCAACGTGTCAGCGGTAAAGACTGATGTTGCTCATGTAGGGAGAAGGGTAAGAGACTTGTTTGTGCTATCAACAAGTTCTTATGTTGATCGGATGAGGGCCAATGATAGTGCAACTATCTGGCATGAGCGGATGAGACACGTTGGGATGGACAAGTTGAAAGCTATGACAATGAAGAGCCTTGTGAAAGGCTTGCCTAAGTTGTCATCCTTCGGCGACGATCATGTCTGCACGGGGTGTCAATATGGAAAGTCTCATCGCCTTCCGTTTGACAAGTCGCAGACCAAGAATAAAGCACCATTGGAGTGTATCCATAGTGATCTGATGGGGTCGACCGTCACCGCCAGTCTTGGAGGCAGCAGGTACATGCTGGTGTTGATTGATGAGTGATGACTACTCGAGGTACACTTGGGTGTACTTCATGAAGGAGAAGTCGGACGCGATCCGTTTGTTTGTGGAGTTTAAGGAGCTGGTGGAGGGCTGACTTGGCCTGCAGATTAATAAGTTGATAACGGACAACATTGGTAAGTTCGTTTCAAATGAGTTCTCCAACTTCTGCAGGCTATAAAGCACCGACACTTCAAAATGCCCAGCGTGTCGGTGTCGGAGAGTCCGACTCTCCGACACTCTCCGACACTCGAGTCGAAAATCCGACACGCTAGGCTCACGCGGACTCGCGTGTCCCGCTCAATCGGACACGCGTGTCCCGCTCAATCGAACACGCGTGTCCCGCACAATCGGACACACATGTCCCTAAGTTAGCTACTCATGGTGAGGCGAGTGACAATTTATCTTGCAAGTGCCTTTACCCCTTTCTAGCATTTCAAGTAGTGAAAGTGGATCTACTAGTGACAGAGATGTTTTCCCTAGAAAAAGGAAGATTGAAAGTGGGAAAAAGTTTGCATGTGAATCAATTTTTTTTACTGATGATATATAATAATAATGTGTTAATGTTCTATCATTTTTTTGATCATTTGTTAAGTTTTGTATTTGAATATTTGATGAGTAATTTTTAAACATGACTGAATTTATTTAAATATTTGTCAATTGTTAATTTTTTTTATCTTTTTGTTAAATGTTTTAGGATTTTCATAATTATAAAAAATGAATATTTAATATACGTGTCACAGCGTGTCGGAATATGGTATTTTTTGAGAATTGACGAGTCGCGTGTCGTGTAGTATCGCGTGTCCCGTGTCAGTGTCGGTGAATTGACGAGTCGCGTGTCATGTCGTATCGCGTGTCCCGTGTCGGTGTCGGTGCAACATAGTCTGCAGGAAGCATGAGATCCAGAGAGAGCTCACTTGTGCGCATACTCCACAACAAAATGGAGTAGCAGAGCGAAAGATCCGTCATCTGACGGAGACCTGCAAGTGTTGGCCTCATGCCAAAGACATTCCTAGGTCCTTTTGGGCGGAAGGGATGACCTGCGCAACTTATGTCATCAATCAGATGCCTCTGAGTCCGATCAACATGAAGTCTCCTTATGAGATGATGTTTAAGTAGAAGCCTGGAGTTGGACACCTTCGGGTGCTCGGCTCGATCTGCTACGTACACGTCCAAGATGCTCTCAGGACAAAGCTGGATGCGAAAGCGAGGAAGCTTGTCTTCGTGGGCTATGACGAAGGGAAGAAGAGATGAAAGTGTATGGATCCAGTGATGAAGAAGTTCGTCGTCTCGAGAGACGTGGTCTTCGACGAATTGACGTCATATGGAGGTGGCTCTTCTGTGGAGCTGCAGGAAAGCAGGCCGACGGTGGGCAGGAGGAGGCTGCTAAGGATCTTCTGGTGGAGCTGCCTGTGTCACCAGGAGCTCCAGATGTTTCTAGCTCCAGGGCGGAGACTTCTGGTTCCGAAAGCAGGGGGAGCGATGCTCCAAGTTTGCCCGGGAACGAAGCTGGTTCAGAAGAAGCAGCGGAGGTGGTCAGCAATGGTCAGACTCTTCGGAGATCGAAGAGGACCATCAAATCACCAGCTCGTTATAGTGAAGGAAACACGATGAGATTCGTCTTTTGTTTCTTCGCAGACCCTCTGGACGAGCGAGAGCCTTCTAGCTTTGAAGACGCCACTGGAGTCAAGGAGTGGGATAACGCCATGGATGAGAAGATGGCTGCCCTCAGGAAAAACGAGACGTGGGACCTTGTGTCCAAGGTCGAAGGCGTTACTCCTGTGACATGCAAGTGAGTGTATAAGCTGAAAAAGAAGGCGGATGAGAGCATCGAGCGGTACAAGGCTCGCCTTGTAGCTCGAGGGTTCTCTCAACAGTACGGAGAAGACTACGAAGAGACGTTTAGTCCTGTGGCAAAAATGACTTCAGTACGGGTGGTGATGGCCTTGGCGGCTTGCCAAGGTTGGAAGATGTGGCACCTGAACGTAAAGAATGCTTTTCTTTATGGGGAAATTGATAAGGACATCTTCATGGTTCAGCCACCGGGATACATGTCTGAAGATTATCCAGGATACGTCTACAAGCTCCGGAAGGCTCTTTATGGATTGAAGCAGGCTCGACAGACATGATATGAGAAGATCGCAGAATACCTCCAGTTCTGTGGTTATTTTGCCTCTGATTCAGATTCGAGCTTGTTCATCAATAAGAGGGGGAGCTTCATGTCTTGGTGCTGTTATACGCGGACGACATGATCGTCACGGGGAACTCCGAGGAGGAGGTAGCTAGGCTCAGGGCAGAGCTAGCTATTCGGTTCGAGATGAAAGACTTGGGTGAGCTTCACCACTTCCTTGGACTCGAGGTGGGGAGGAAAAAGTGCGGCATACTCGTTTCCCAAAGGGGCTATGCGGAACGAATCGTTCAGCGGTTCGGCATGCGGGAGGGGAAGAGTAGCTCTACTCCACTTGATGTTGCATCAAGCTTCGACGTGATGAGTGAAGGATACTTCCAGATCCTTTAGTGTTCCGGGCTCTAGTTGGGAGCCTTATTTACTTGACGATTACGAGGCCAGTCATTGCTTATGTTGTATGCCGAGTAAGTCGATATATGACAAAACCTCGGAAGCCTCATCTGGTGGCGCCAAAGAGTATTCTGAAGTACGTGAAGTGCACTTCTGATATGAGTCTCCTTTATGTGAGAGACACGTGCTTCAACCTGCACGGTTTCACAGATGCTGATTATGGGGGAGATTCAGACGACCAGAAGTCGACATCTGGTTATGTCTTCACATGTGGATCAACGGGTATCTCGTGGTGCAGCAAGAAACAGGATTCTATGTTCGTCTATACTATGAAAGAGGAGTACAAGACTTCGGCCTTGGCAGCTCGGGAAGCCATCTGGCTTAGGAGGTTAGTAGAGGACGTCCATGAAGAAGTGCGGGGTCCCACTCTGCTGCGCGGTGACAACAAAAGTGCCCTTAAACTGGTTAATATTCCAGTTTGTCACACGCGGATCAAACACATTGAGATTGAGCACCATTTCATTCGGGAGAAGGTGTTGGAGGGGTCTCTTGTGGTTGGACATATGCGGAGCGAGGACAACATCGCGGACATCTTCACGAAGCCGCTGTCGAAGAGGCGATTTACACGGTTACGGGGACTGCTGGGGTTGGTTTCCACTTCTCACTTCAAGTAAGAGTGTTGAATTTTTTGAAGTGAAAGTGGCGGACTGTCCGCGCGGACTGTGCGTACAGAGGTGGCAGTTAGTCAGGTCGGCAAGGGTGTTGCAGTCAGCTTGTTCCCTGGAGGTAACCGGGCGGATAGGATGGTTATCCACACAATTTGCCGGTTTGTGCGGACTGGTTCTGGAGTTCGCCGGTTTTGTACGGACTGGTCTTTGTATTCGTTGATGCTGTGTTCGCACCAGGGATGGCTGTTGGTGTGGACTTGGTCTGTTTCTGTACCAAGTACAGGTGTGCTCAGTCCGGGAGGTCGCGTGGTTAGCGCAGACTGCTTTCTTTGTTCGCCGAGTTCGGCAGTTGTCAGCCTTGTGTGCTTTGGTTGCGGGCTCGAAGTGTGCGGACTGGAGTAGTGTCCGCAGGTGCGTGCGGACTGGAGCTGTGTCCGCTAGTGTGCGGACTGGTAGTGTGCGGACTGGTCGCGTGGTTGCTGCAGACAGGTTTTTGTGTTCGCGCGGTTTAAAGGAGTTGACCGGTGTTTGTTGTGCTGGTTGTGCGGACAGTGCTGAGAAGCCAGGGACTTGGCTCTGACTTCGGTCAGGGATCAGTGTGGACTCTGCGATTAGCAATCGGCGGTTAGCAGCAGGTCTCGGCTTGCGGCCAGGCCGTCTTCTCTCTTCGGCAACCTTTTTCCCAATTCAATAAGCTTTCCGCTTCTGGCGGCTTGTTCAGTTCGGCAGTAGCTGTTCTCGTCGATCTGGCGGCTAGGCGTCCTCGGGGTTAGGCGGCTTGCAGATCGGCGGACAGAGTTCTTCAGCTTTGGAATAACGGGTTGTCCGCGCGGCTAGGTTGCAGTCTGGCGACTTTGCGGCTTCAGCGGACTCCGTAGGCAGCTCGGCAGAGTCGGCGGTTACTGATTGAGACCGCGCTGCTAGTTTTGTATTTCTTGTTTTGCTTCCATCGGGTACATCGGCGAATCATGTCTCGCCATGTATACCTCGCATTGTAAAGATTGTTGATAGTATAAGGTTTTTTGCTCTTCTAGTGCATCTGGTTTACTTGGCTTGGTTTTGGTTGGAGTGTTCCTGCGCCTGATTTCCCGTTTTCCGCGGTTCACAAATTTTTACAGAGCCGCATCAGCGGTCTTGCGGCAGGCAATGAAATGAGTCATCTTCGAAAACCGGTCTATCAATATGAAAATAGAATCGTGCTTCCTCAAAGTGCGAGGAAGTCCCAATACAAATTCATACTAATGTTGACCCATGACTGATGTGGGACTGGAAGAAGAGTATAGAGTCGGGTATTTTGTTTCGATCCCTTTGTGGTCTGACATGTGCCAGTGTCGCACAACACGTGTAACATCCCTTTTCTTGGCGGGCCAATAGAAGCAATCCTTAACTAAAGCAGTGGGCTTATCTCTGCCAAAGTGGCCAGCTGCGCCACCAACGTGCATTTTCCAAATCAAGAAGTCCCTGAAGGACGTCCTAGGGATACAAAGATGAGACACACGATATAAGTATACCTCTACAATATCAAACCCATCAGTTGGCTCGGGAGGATCCCTCAAAATTCCCAAATTGATCTCACCAAAGTCTGGGGAGGTGGGGTAGTCACTAGATAAACGATCAAAACTAGTCGCGCTAGCGCTCACTGTGCGATGTTGGGTGATACGTCGATTAAGGGCATCGACAAGTTTGTTCTCAACACTGTGTTTGTTATCATAGTGAAAGTTCTGTAAATATTCAACCCACTTAGCGTGCTTATGCCCCAATTTACGCTGTGAAACAGGGTAATGCAGAGCCTGGTGATCAGAGTATAAAACAAACTCCAGGGGGAGGAGATAGTGTCTCCAATAACGAAGCGACTGCACCACAACATAAAACTCTTTATCATAATTTGAGTACTTCTGTCGGGGCTCATTCAGCTTTTCACTAAAGTAAGAAACTGGATGATCTTCCTGGCTCAGTACTCCGCCAATCCCGACACTTGTTGCGTCGCAGGCTACCTCAAATACCCTGGAGAAATCGGGCAATCTCAACACTGGTGCAGTCGTCAGTTTTTCCTTGATTTCATTAAAGGCTCGAGTTGCGGCAGCCGTCCACTGAAAATCTCCCTTTCGAAGGCAGCTCGTGAACGAGGCCGTAATAGTGTTAAAATCCTGGACAAACCTCCTGTAGAAGGTGACTAATCCGTGGAAGCTACATGCTTCAATGATAGTGGAGGGAATAGACCACTTACGAATAGATCGGACCTTGTCCGGGTCAACAGACATGCTGAACGTTGATATGATGGACCCAAGGAAGTGCAAATAATCAATCAGGAAGTAACACTTCTTCAAGTTCACATATAGCTTCTTCCTTCGGAGAATATCGAATACGAGCCTCAGATGCCTTAGATGGTCATCAGAAGAGTGGCTATAGATCAAAATATCGTCAAAATAGACGATCAAGAATTTTCCCATGAAGGGTCGAAAGATCTGAGTCATGACGCGCATAAAGGTTCTGGGGGAGTTGGACAACCCAAATGGTGTGACCAACAACCACTCATAAAGACCATCTTTGGTCTTAAAAGCCGTTTTGCACTCATCTCACTCGCGTACTCTAATCTTGTGGTACCCGCTGTCGAGATCGATCTTCAAAAATAATTGGGCACCAGCCATCGTATCAAGCAAATCCTCTAGCCTGGGAATGGGAAAACGATACCTAATAGTAATCTTGTTGATAGCCCAATGTCAATTCACATTCTCCAACTCCCGTCCCTCTTCGGGGTGAGAAGGGCAGGGACGGTGCAAGGTCTTAGATTCTCTCAAATGAATTGCTTCCTCATCAACTCATCAACCTGTGTCTTGAACTCAGCATGTTCATCCGAATTCATCCTGTAATGGGGTAAGTTCTGGAGTGAAGCTCCCAGTGTCAAGTCTATGACGTGCTGAATGTCTCTGTAACGGATGTAACTCATCAGGCAGCTTATCGGGGATAAGGTCTTCATAATCATCCAGGAGTCGCCAGACCTCGGTGGTGGCCCAGAAATCTTTGTAGGGCTCTCAGAAGCCATGGTGGCTGCCACTACGTAAAAGATACCGACACTGGCACTCACTCTCATAAACTCGCTACGACGCAGGATATGCAACGGCCTCGATGAGCTTGTACTAGTAAGGAGCACGACCTTCCCCGAGGATTTCTCCTTTGGTTGGGTCGGTGTCAACCTGATCTTACGACCTTTGTCGTAGAATACATACGTGCTCTAGCGACCGAAACACGTGACATCACGGTCGTATAGCCAGGGTCTCCCTAAAAGAATATGGGCAACATCCATAGGGATGACATCACACCAAACACGATCCTCGAATGAAGCAAGAGCGATCGTAACCAGACACCTATGGGTGACCTATATAGCCGTCTTGTCGACCCAAACGACTTTATAAGGATGTGGATGAGGCTTAGAAGTCACGTGCATCTGCTCTAATACTCGTTGCACTACAATATTCACACTACTCCCGCTATCAACGGCTAGCTTGCAGGGACTACCTGCGCTGAGAAAGTAAGTATAAAATATTGTCGTACGACGTCAATCCTCATCAATACGCGGTGTGTAGAGGAGATGTCATATAACACCCAACTCTAGAGAGCGTTCAACATCACTCTCTCAATCGTCCTCGACGGTGACAACTGACAACAACCTCCTCATCAGTAATCTCCTCAGCATTAGCACTGGGCTCGCTTCTTCAACTAACAGATTTCTCGTAGGGCATTTGGCCGCCACATGACCCTACCCGAGCAACGATAGCACTAGATGTTCCCCGACTTGGGGGCCATGGAAGGTCCAGTGGTGACAGCCTTGCCCTTCGTGTCTGTGGGAACACGAGAGACCCCTGCAGGAGTTGAAGTGGCCAGGGGTGGCCTCCTAAATGTGGACCCTTCTGACCTGGAAGAAGTCTGACGGGAGCCAACGAGTCGCAAGTAATGCTCATACTCGAGGGCCATCTGATAAAATTGTTCGATCGTTTCTAACTAGTGGGGAATAAGCTCCCTACATAACTCCGATCCTAGCCCAGTACGGAATCGGGCAACGGTGGCATTAGTCTTCTCTCGCAGATCACTCCTCACTGCAAGCTCATCAAATCGAGACATGTACTCCGCTACGGATTGTGTGCCCTGTCATAACGAAAAAAAACTGACCTAGCAACTGATCCCGATAAGAGGCGGGATGGTATTTCTTCTTCAGTCGGCGTTTCATGTCCTCCCAATGAATAATAGGACGTTACCTGCCTCGTTGTAGAGATCTCTCTAGACTGATCTGAAAAATCTTGGGTGGACTGACTAGCTTCATTTTTGCAAACATAACACAGCGCTTGTCACTCATATCATACCACTTAAAGTAGTGATCCATCTCTTGAAGCCAGTCGCTAAAAGTATTCGGGTCAAGCCGATCATTGAAGGTGGGGGAATTAATGTGTATGCGCCGAGTAATATCGTACTTAGCGTGCGGTGCTCGACGTGGCTCAGAATAATCGCCAAAGTAATCGTCCAGTCCGTAGTCATAATGGTCCCGAACTCTATCCTGTAGAGCTGGACGTCGTGGGGGAGCAAGTTCAGGCTGATGGACTCGAATGCAATCGAGAGGTCTCCTTTGGTGTGGAGCAGGCTCTCGAAGTGGAGCGGCTTCTCGTGGTGGCCGATTCCTAACACACACGTCTTGTAGTGGGAGGGCAACCCGTCCTTCCTCAAAGGGAACATCAGATGGAGTGGGTGAGTTGTCCCTACTTTGGGAAGTGAAGTGCTCTCGCTGATTCTCAAGGGTGCCGACGCGGGTGCGAAGATTGTCATATAGTGCAGTCATTTGATGAAATCGACCTAACATCAAGCGTTGAAACTCCGCTAGTGCCATCTCCGAATTGGAGTTAGTGGCTCTCTCGATGGTTAGGTTCTGGTCAGTCATAGTTTGGCGGTCAGACCTTTCGCTACGTAACATGAAAGTGCCTTAACCTAAGCTCTGATACCAAATTTGACGCAGGGTAGGCCATGTAACAAGGGTGTGCTGACACTAATGCAACCCTAAGTGCTCGTGATGCATGATGCACTCAAATAAAAGTGGATGAAATGCAAATGGGTTTTAAAATTTTAATCTGGAATTAAAATTTGCGGAGATGTTTTTATAAATGAGGCAAATGAACATGGTGCGAACATTAATTTTCTGATACGCAAGTAAACCATGTGCTATTCCCACGAAGTGCTTTCTACCACAAATTTCACAAATTAGGTTTTTAAGATTAGGAAATTAACAGTACAATTACGCTAATGCATCGAAACACCCAAACAAATTTATAATGTTTTCCAATATTCAATATACGAAGAAATAAACACAATACAATAATACTCACATGACAATAGAGATCCATCAGTGGCGAAGAGCGGCGAATTCTGAACCACTTGCCGTAGGGAAGATGATGTATTGGGCTGGATGTAGGTAGTCGGCAAAGGATGTTGGACTCCAGGATTACACAGTAAACTTGAGAGAAATCAGCGGATTAGAGGTTCCACGACAAAAATGGGAGGAGGGAGTACAGTGGATGGCAGGGTGTCCACGGCAGAGAAAGGGAAGGTGGTTCCTGTGACCGCCGGTTATGGCTAGTGGTTCCACAGTTGAGAATGGGACCGGAGAAGGTGATGAATGCGTGTGTGTATGGTGGGAGGAAGAGGCGACTGGAGGATGAAGATGTTTACGGTTCGTAGGAGAAGGCCTTGGCGGGTGGTTGTGACAGGATGGAGATGTACAAGGGGCTCGGTTGTGTAGATGGACGGAATAGAACGGCAGGAATTTGTGGTTTGCGACGTTGGTGGTGGCCGACGGGATCGGAGAAGAGTGAGGGAACGGGACTGGAATGCCGACCTCCTTATGGTAGGCATCGACAGTGGCGTTGGGCTCACGATTAGAGCAGCGAGGCATGGTGGACTGAGCGGAGGGAAAGAATGCGGCTGCTAACAGAGAGACTGGCGTATTTGCGGTTTGTCGTGCGGAGGAGGATGGTAAATTGTGCGAATCGAGCGCTGGAAAGGCAGTAGACAACGGTTTATGAGGGGGAATCGTGGATTATGGAGTGGGAATAGTGGCTACACGGGGAATTAACCGCATATGACCCTAAATACAAATAGGTAACTGAAATTAATCGAGGCTTCGCACCTCGTGGCTCGCGGCCTCGCACCACCGCTGATTGCCGGTCTGGAATCTCTCACAAATCAACAATGAGTCTAAACTGCGGCACCCGCCCCTATTTATAACAAGAGGGGGCTGTTGGACACCAGGCGTGAACGGCTATGATTGACCGTTACGCCCAATGCCCTAAAACACCAAAAACATATCCAATAAAATAAAATAAAATACATAAAAATATTAACGCAGCGAGCTGGACACGGTCGCGGTCTCGAATCGCCGATCCAATCATCGGGAGGCACGAATATACAAAAATGGGCCATATTGACAATCTCCATCAACGGATCAATCCGTATCTTTCATTATTAAATGCAAACAAATTCGTATTCTACATTTACAGAACAGTGTCAGTTTAATATTTATGCCATATTGATAACTAAGATTGGTCACATATAGTGCTGGGATGGATTGTTTATTCGAGAATAACTGCATAGTTTCTGTAAGTTGCAAAGGTATTTTGCTTTTATTAATATGCAGTAATGTGGAATGATGATATATTTATTTGAGCCTACCCCATTATGGTGGGATAAAGGCTTGAGTGTTGTTGTTGTATTAGTTCATTGTATTTCTTGGCTTAACTATTGGCATGATCTTTACCTCTGCTGAACTTTGAGTCTTGCATCATGATTGGTCTCTAAAAATGTCTGATTTTTTCCCTTCAAAATTGGTTGCTTGTATATATAAACCATATTTTAGAAAAAACAATTATTATTTGTTTTTATTTATTAGTGTGAATGTAAAATAATTATTTTTGAGAAAGATTTGAGGAGGCTTGAGGAATTTAAATCCAGTTTCAGATCTAACTACATCCAACCAAATACTGGATTTAACCACACCTAACCAAATAAGGAATTTAGCACATCTTATTGAACTACAGAAAATGTTTCCTGCTTTGAAGCAACAAAATGAGCCTGGAACAGATTTAGTTCATCATTCAACTCTGAGCTTCATAGAACTTGTAATACACTTTCAAAAAGTAATGGATTTTGCCGTGGTGTAGGAAAGCACACAATCTTTGGAAGAGTTTGCCGAGGAATGGAAATTATCAAGCGGCTTGGAAGTGTTCAGACCAATAATAATGACAGGTGATTTTGTTTTTCTTTGAATCTTTATTCTATACTGCAGTGATTAATCGATCAGTTGCCAAGGATGATATTTAGGCTTTGTTTGCGGTGGCGTTTGTGAATGCAGTGGTTATGAACGATCTTACCTGAGGAACTTCAACCACTAATTAGTTTCCTTTTCTTGGTGGTAGTCATAACCACTATCATGTAGTGTCAAACCCACATTTTACAATGGTGGCCTTTTTGTCCAAACTCACCTTAGCAAATAAGCCGTTCCAAACTTAGCCTTGGGGAGGACTTATTTTCACCGGTCAAGCGGTTACGACCGCACGAACCTGACCTTAATTAAACTCCGGTTCATGCGGTCGTAACCTCTTGACCGGTGAAAATAAATCCCCCCAAACAGAGCCATAGTATAACAGTTGCGTGTCAGATTTTAGCGTGAAACTTTTGTACTCATGATCATAAAGACCCTGCCTGACCTGGCAGATCATCATCCTGTATCAAGGTTGATACAGGATGAAGTTTGATCAATCCAGGCTTGATTCAAGCTAGACATAGCTCCCCTACCTTCAATTCCAGCAAAAAATCAATCTGATTTTGATTAGTTTTCAATCTTATAAGAATTATTCTTAATCAACGTTCATAATACACTCGTGCATATAGGTGCGTGAATATATTATTTTTAATGTGTATACATACATATATTTGCATTCATACATGCCTGCAACAAAAACTATAAATTCATGGCTCGTATATTTAACCACATGGCTAGAAGGTCCTTGTCTTTTTGAGGATGGAGAGAATTTTAGTGATTTGTGCTGTTGAAATTGTGTAGAACCTTCTAGAGTCCCTGGTTTAGTGTTTAGAAGCGTATGGTGGAATCTAGACCCTTACAAAGAACTCTAGGTGCAGAGTATTCTAGATGGATGTGTACATACATGTGTATACCCCTAAGAAATGCATTTATATGTGTGCTTAGTTTTGAAATAACTAGTCCTCTTGGCATGAAGAGGAGAGCATATAAAACAGTAATTTTGCCCCCCCCCTCGCCTGTCTTGATCGCATGCTCCGCTAGAGCCGTCGCGGTTTCGGTTCGGTTTCGGCTTTACTAAAATCGTGAATCGAACCGCTAAAGTAACGGTTCTTTGCCCCCTCTCTCGCATGTCTGCTGATTATTCTTTATCATTTTTTTCATCTATAAAATTGTTTGGATTGAGTGGTGTAGGCCCATTCATGACGTGAAGATATTGAGAACCATCGTGAAGGATTGAAGCAGCCCCAGGTCAGAACATGCATTTCTAAACCATGAACCCGCTTCATATTTATGCCAATTATACAGTCTATGTTTTAAATTTTTGAAAGGAAATATTTGGTCCCATTTATTCACATTTAAGAATATATATATATAGTATTGGGGCCATATCTGACATTGTTTTGGCTGTACTTTTTATTTTTTCACTAAAAAAACATTGCAATGTGTGCGGACGTTCTAATTAATTTTCGGAAAAAAAAAATAATCACATGCCGGTGAAATTAAAATCATTTAGGCTATGTTTGGGGGAATTTATTTCCACAGGTCAAGCGGTCATGACCGCATGAACCGGGACTTAAATAAGTCCCGGTTCATGCGGTCATGACCGCTTGACCGGTGAAAATAAATCCCCCCAAACGGAGCCTTAGTTATTTGAGCCCCTGCTTAGTTTACTGATGAGAAAATTATGTATTTTGTAGTGTAATGATATCAGTTCATTGTAATTACTGAGCAAATTAAAATAATAAATATTTAAATTTAATATGATATTCCTATTAGTCTACCGTTTATTACACAATGCAAACTAATTTTGGACTACTTAAGTACTTAAATGTCATTAAGAACGCAGAGGATTTCTATACAAATAAACTATCTTAGAGTATAATAATAAGCTAATTTTTGCTAATCTATATTTTCAACATGTATAATATGAGCCCCGTCAACTATGTAGAGAATCATTTTACAGTCCAAATGAGAAGATCTATTTTGCTATTTGGTGTTTACCGCCTTCTACCATCGTTTCCAGCCGCCGCCCCCTACGAAGGGAGAAATGGCTCCATCTCAGATTCCGCCCCCTTCCCTCCGGTCGCAAACTGCTGCAAGTTTGCTCCCTCGCGGAGGCCCAACAGCGTGCCAAACATACCCTGATTCCATTAACTTAGGCTGATAGATAAAATGAATATTCTCACAATAACTTGTTTCCGTCAGATAAAAGGAGGATTAATCTGGATGAAGTAAATTGTTTCTAAATGGGGAAGGATCCCGCTTCATGCTTGTGGCAACGAGCTAGCAAGCTCCCTTTAAATGTTTGTGAGGATTTTTTTTCACAAACCTTTCACTCGGTTCATGTGGCTGTGACCAACAATGTGATGATGTTTACAAAGGTGAGAGACCAAATGTTTGCAACAAAAAAAGTTTTTTGTTGGGATGAATCCCATTTTATAGGTGATGGGTGTGCACAGTCACCCCCCCCCTCCCTCATGATCTCCACTAAAATTAATGTGAGCATGAGTTTGACCACGCCCGCGATCACTGCGCCCGATCCCCCGCGCGCCGATCTCACTACTTATGATGGGGAAATCGCCACGCCTCGCCTGCGGCGGGCGGGCGGCCTCCTCCCCAGACGCCGCCCGCCCACTCTCGTTCATGCGGCCAAGGGGGGCGGCCGCCTGGGCCGCCCCCTTGCTCGATCGCCGGTGCGACCAAGGGGGGAGACCGACCGGGCCGCCCTCCCCTCCTTGGCCGCCGGTGGCCGAAGGGTTGGCCGCCCCGACCGCCTGTGCGGCCGAGAGGGGCGGCAAACCGGGACGCCCCCCGCCTTGGCCGTCGACAGCCAAGGGGGCGGCCGCCCCCCTCGCCCGGCCTCCCGTGCGGCCGAGAGGGGCAGCCAATCGGGCCACCCCGCGCCTTGGCCGACGGTGGCCAAAGGTGCGGCCGCCTCGGCCTCCCCCACGCCTTGGCCGCCAGTGGCCAAAGGGGTGGCCGGCTGCCCCCTCCCTCGGTCGTTGGCTCGCGGCGAAAAGGAGCGGCCGCCTCTCCCCGGTCGTCGTCGGCGCCCTCCCTCGCCGGCGAACTTGACGGCATGTTCGCCGGCCGCCCGTGGAGGCTCACTCCCGCCGTCCGATCAAGGGGGAGTGTACTCGGCCGTTTAATTAATATTTTATTATTTATTCATGGCGGTCTCCAAATAGCTGGATACGCGTATCAAAAACTATAGTAAAAACATTTATGAAGGTGGTTACGGTGTGCGGATAGCCGCGTAACTGCCGTAACCACCTCCCGCAGCCTACAAAAGGAGCCTTGAGCCTCCTCATTTCTCATCTTCTTCTGATCTCTCTTCAGAGTCTTCTTCTTCCTCAGGTCGGAGCTCTGCCAATTTTCTCCTACGAGCCACCTCCGAGCCACCTTTTAGCCACACCCAAGCCACAAGCGGGTCAAGTAGCAACCACACAGCGAAGCCGAATCGTCCAAGTTTCAAGCGGCCCCAACAATTACAAGACCAATTGTGTCACCTCACATCCAGAATCAGCAAGTCGCTATCCGAAGACCACTGGTGCAAAGCACAATCTGTAACAACTCCCGGCGCGACGATCAGTCGTCCGCTTCGTGTAAAGTGCTCTCACACCCCATAATTCTAATGAGAGGTGCTCTGTTACGCTCGACTTCACAAACCAGCTGTAACCCCAGGAAATAGTGGATTTTGACCGGCACAGATCCGGTCACGTGGTTTTTACCCAGTTTGGGGGTTTTTCCACGTTAAAACTGCTCGTGTACAATCAACCTACTCTTTTGACACCGTCCCGAGAGCTAAGACGGTCCAAGAATTCCGGCCCCACCGGGACTTCAAGTTGATCCGCAACAGTTTTGAAGGATTTATTTCAAGTGCGAGTAAAAATTAAGACATTAATTTCATAAATTTGCATTATTTATATATTTTTATTAATTTCAAGCCAGATCCATGTGATCTAAACCGCGCTCCAAATCATGCTGGTGATGTCAGTACGTTTTTGTGAAGAGTCCTTGGCATGCCAAACAAATAGGTCTCAGTAAGTTTTTTTTAAGTTGATTGATTAAAACAAGTGCTATATTTTAACTTCCAAATGTTTTGTAGAGATGAGCCTAAAAAAGACTAATAACTTCAGCCTTTATAATCAAATTCCTAAAATTATGAGAAATTTGAAGAAAAGAATAAAATTTACAAAAGATTTAGAATATTTACAGATTATGATCTCATCGTTAAAGTTTAAAACTAGGGTTTTAATTAATATATATCATAAATAATATATAGTTTTCTATCAAAATTAATATTCATATTTAGAATAGATCTTTCTCAAATATTAATATGCATGTATCAAAAATAGCTCTCCATTTTTAAAGATTTTGAAGATTTAAGGCCTTTAAGGGTGTTGGGTATAAAACAAAAAGGTATATTATATATATATATACACACACATGAGTGACAGTGTATGGAACATCCCTCTGTGCTTCGCGCGACAGTACTTAGTATTTGGCGGACGAGCTCGTCATTCCTGACAGTTCTTAATATTTTTCTTATCATGTAAATTTCTTAATATAAATTTTTTATCATTATATATTTTTTGTATTTTAAAATTATTATTTTTTTATATTTTTAAAAAAAATAAATAAAAATAAATAAATAAATATATATATATGTAAAAACGAACTTCTGGGCGTGGATGTTACACCGTACAATTTTTTTGTACATATGCATAAATATATCAAAAAAGAAAGGGAAAAAAGACTTTTTTAAAGGCTTTAAGAACATATACACTAATTAATCACACATAAATGAGTTGTAATGTAGTTAATTAGTAGGTTAATTATAACAGTCCATGTTGTGTGCACCACCTCTGCCACTAAACATGTTTCCCTTTCTAAGTAGTAATAATGTCGTGAATGCTCTTCCTCTTGCTCTCCTTCTTCAAGCTCTGCCGGAGGTAGAACTTCTGGGCGTGGCTCGCAACCTGCGTCGGCGTCCTCGTCTTCACCGCCCATCTAGATATGTTCCTCCAATCTCCTCTTCCGAATCGTTCCAATCCCTCCAAAAACCTCCTGCAGCAATCAGTCCACATAAATTTTCTTCAATCCCCAAATCGATAAATCAATCAATCGATCGATCGATCGATTGATTTTCGAGGCTTACTTAACTAACTATCCGTGAATCAAATTACCTGTGTTCATCCTCTGTCCATGGAACCCCCTTTCTCCTCCCCTCTCTGGACGTCTGCTGCTCTGACGCCTCCGCATCCGGCGATCGTTCCCCGTCCTCGCTCTCATAGGGAGGCAGGTCGACTCCGCCGGAGTCAATTAGGTCGATGTCATGGAGGAGGACGAGGTAGTGAAGGTGGACGTCTTCCGGCGCCTTGCCTGGGATCTGCGCCGCGATCTGCCACCACCGATCCGGTGCGTCCTCCGGCACGTCTACTAATGCTCTTTCGAACATCTTATTCTCCCCCGGCGTCCACGTCGTTGGACAGGCCGTTATATCGCCGGCGGATGCGGCGAACTGCAGGTATCCACCGTACATGCTTCAATCGACGGCAGAAGAAAATTTTAGACTGAGCGATTTTTTCGAATTGAGCCCCGCACGGATCGCCGATCGGGTGTCTATTTAAAGCGCTATGGTCGGCGCCGCGCTGCGGCGAATAAAAACTATATTGCTCAGGATGCAATATGTATATATATATTATTAATTTTGAAAATATATTTTTAATTTTTAAAGCACGCAGTTGCTAAGATAATATATTTTTATATGACCATCATTATTATATTATTATTAGTGTAAAGTTGAAGATCATTTGGCCTCCCATGTAAATGTTTATATGTATGCATGTAATCAAAGAGATTTTTGTGAAAGATTTCTTTTTTTATTTTACGAGTACAAAATTTATACGTAGTTGAAACTTTATGTGAGTTAGATTTTGTATATATTCATCATCTTTATTTATTTTAATTTTTTTATTTTCTTCATTGTACATTCATTCGTCATTTATAATATATGAAATAAATTTTTTAATCATATTTAACCGTTGTTTGGCGCATCGGTGGTAGTCGTGAATGCGGTGATTGTGAACCATTGTTCGTGACTGTCTATCCTCACCTTCTTTTATGTTCAAAACTGGTTTTCTTTCTTGGTGACAGTCACAATCAGTTTCATGTCAAACATATATTCAAGACTAATTCATTGATGCAAATAAGCCTTGTCAAACAGGTGAAAAATTCAGGTACCCCCAACAGCCTATTTTTTAGGCCAAATTTGTCTTTTTTTTTAATAAATAAATTATGGAGTATTAATATATGTATTTTTATGATTATTTTCAGATCTCATTTGTATATGTTTTGAGGAATAAATGAAAAAATGCAGTTGTTAGAATTGTAATTTTACCTATAAAAAAGATCCCGCACCTACTAGATACGATGCACACACCAAAAATTCTTCACATAGCCTTAGGCTTCGTTTGAAAAGATTTATTTTCAGAGGTCGTAATCGTTTGATTATGTACAAGGGAAATGATTAGCACGTATCTTCCAACTGTATTTAATAGTTACTTTTATTCATCATTATAATATTTAGTATTTTTGTCTCCTGCGAAAGTTTTTAAGAGATGCTTGCATGACTTGCATCCAATAAAATATTATTTAAGAATTATAAAATCATCATATTTATTTAGGCTTTATTTGTTTAAGCATTTCACTGCTTTGTTTTAGGCAAATGCCGCCGGAAGAAGGGTAAACAAATGAATCTACGGCTGCGTTTGCTCCGTTTCCACCCGCCCGCCCGCCTTTAGAAACGACCCAAAAAGCTCCGTTTGGAGCAGCCACCTTCCCCTCCGGTTCGAACACTCCGTTTTCACTCGCCGGATCGACCCGCCACAGCCGAACAAAATGGAGTCTTAAACAATATATAATAAGAGTTTGGTTTTTCAAAATATATATATCTAAAGGAAATGCAGCGTAAAGGGAGGGGGGTATACTGGGTTCAGTTCCCCGGAAAATTTTTAGGTACAAGCTTGTACCATGCTCCCGTGCCCAAATAAATAACCCTTAACTCATGGGGCCCACCTTTCTTTCCCCCCTATCTCCCAAAAATTTCATTTTGAATTTTTCTCCCCTTCCTCGTCTCTCGCTGTGCATTCTCCGTGCATTCCTAGGGTTACGGCAGAAATCCAGGAACCGGAGGTCTCCCCCCCCCTTCACGGCGGAAGCAACTGGAGGTCTCCCCCCCCCCCCTTCACGGCGGAAGCAACTGGAGGTCTCCGTTTCTACTCCAGAACTCCACCATACTCGCCCCAGCACGTTGATTCGGGCTGAAAACTCAGTGCTTCCGTGAGGGAAAATTTTTGCCATTACCTGAAAAATCGGTCTTCAGATCCTACGGATTTTCAGTTCCATCTAGAGCGGAACACGTTCGTTATCGGAGGTTGTCATTACTACTCCTTCAAGGTATAAAAATTTTAATTTTCAGTTTCATTCCAATTGTAGTTTATTTTGTAATGTCCACCATAATTATAGTTGCTCTGTAGTTATCTTCCAGTTTAATTCCAGTTGTAGTTACTAGGTATTTAATTCCAACTGCTTTTGTTTTTATTCAAGTTACATTCCAGTTTGATTCTCGTTAGATTCCAATTGTAATGTTGTATTGTTTCCAGTTGTAATATTGTTTGAGCTTCTTTTATTTTTCCTTCTCATTCTCAGATGCCAGGTTCCAATATTGATTTTCAGTTCCATTCCAATTGTATTTTATTTTGTAGTGTCCACCATAATTATAGTTGCTCTGTAGTTATCTTCCAGTTTAATTCCAGTTGTAGTTACATTCCAGTTTGATTCTTGTTGTAGTTACATCTCAGTTACATTCCAGTTACATTCCAGTTTGATTCTTGTTACCTTCCAATTGTAATGCTGTATTGTTTCCAGTTGTAATATTGTTTGAGCTTGTTTTATTTTTTCTTCTCATTCACAGATGCCAGGTTCTAGTTACTTATATAGCAGATGTGCTATTAAGACATTCAAAGAGAATGCCAAATCTTTGTTGGATGTCCTCTCCGAAGACTCCAAAGAGACTCTCCGTGAGATAGGAATTCTACAATTGTTTAACATGCCCACTATTCAACAAAATATTCATCTGTTATATTATATTATTAGATCGTATTCTGCCAGAAAGAATGCTTTTCTCCTTGGTAAGTTTTATGTGAAATTTACAGTGAATCATGTTGCACTCATATTGGGTCTTCCAAACCGGGGAAAAGAATTTCAATTCGATAGAATTCCCTTGTCTAACCTCAAGCATAAGGAATTGGTGCAAGAGCTAGCTGACCTGACAGTAGAGGATAGTTCACCAACCCTAGAGTCAAGGAGAATAAATGCTCTTATTAGATATGTATTGGCAGCTTTCTTCTTCCCTTTGAAAGGACTGAAAGTGCCAACTGTTGAAACCGGAAACCGGTCCCTGTGGAGTTCGAGGTCCCAAAAGAGGGGTGACCGCGCACCTACTACACTCGAGTGAACAATCGAGGCTCTAGACTAGGAACGTAAGGGACAGGCCCAAGGTCTCAGCGTGGAGGTCCCACCACACACCCGGAAGACTAACGAGCTCTTCCCCTCCTAAGCCAAATGCTGAGCTGATTGGGCACCTTTGGAAGGCTCTCTTGGCCGACCAGAACCTCTAGGGAGGCTCTCAAAATTCACTCCCTCTTAACCAAGGATGACCCCTCGGGTTTGTGCAAAACGCCCTTTAACTGCCCTCCTAGCAGCATAACCTCGCCTAGCAGTTCTATTTTTCCGCAGCCCCTTTTGGACCGCCACCAACGTAACACAGGCCTTCAAGGGCTAGCAAAAACATCGCGG
This sequence comes from Platanthera guangdongensis, assembly GCA_039583875.1. Lineage (NCBI taxonomy): Eukaryota > Viridiplantae > Streptophyta > Magnoliopsida > Asparagales > Orchidaceae > Platanthera > Platanthera guangdongensis. Next base: position 372,986 of record CM077147.1, on the reverse strand, counting down.
GCATCTCAAATTACAGGAACGTACGTTCCATACCTCGGCACGCAGGCCGGTAACATAAACAAAAAGGCCTTCTAGGGCCGGCACAAACTTGGGCTTAAGCCCGCCGCTTTTCGCTACATAAAGAATGCACAACTTCCTCGGAGTCTTCTCCGGGAACCCCAGAACATCACCAATCCGGCTCATACGTCCGGATGGGCTTCACACAGCATGCCTAAACCCGTACTCACGCTTCCGGGCACTAAATGAAATAAACTGCGGGGACGTACACGTCAACCCGTCGGAGAGCACCCTTCCTCCACCCATTGGTGAAGAGGGGCCTCCATGCAAATATGTAAATTTAGGGCTTCACATGCCCGAGGGAGAAATTTCGTTACCCTTGGCGCGGATATTGGCGGAGTCGCGGCCGCGTATCTTGCACGAGGCTCGATGCCCGGTGAAGGGCTCCTAGCTGATTTTTCTGATGGCGGTGCCGGCCCTAACCCTCATCACAATCTTCTCGTGGCCGAACGTTGCTGGAGAAACCCGGTCCCTATTTCCTTGGCCGAGCCCTTGCTGAAGGAGATGGAAAAATACGTCCTCTTGCTCCGTTTTTCCGGTGGTGGCCGAGCCCTCGCAGGGAGGAGAACAATGACTCCCGATCTTCATTTTCCTGGCCGAGCCTAGCCGTAGATGGACGATCAATGCCTTGCTCCAAGCGGCCGTGGTGGTGGTCGGACTCCCTTCCCGGCCGACCCCGGCTCCAGGCCGTGCCCTAGCTCCAGGCCGTGCCCGGGCATCCGGCGGTCGTGCCTTGCCCAGGCGGCCGGCTCTTTCTCCAGGCGGCCGAGCCCCACCTGCAGGCGGCCGGTCCTTCTTCCCTTGCTGCTTCACCGAGAGAGAGAGAGAGAGAGAGAGAGAGAGAGAGAGATCGGGAAGATCGGGGGCTGGAAAAAAACCTGCGGCTGGCCCCCTTTTCTCCTCCTCCGGCCCGATGCCCTACCCCGCCTCCTTCCCTTCTTCCCAAATAAATCCCCCCTCTTCTTTATACCTCAACGTATATATATATAAATATATATATATATATATATATATATATATATATATATATATATATATAATAAATATATATTATAACTAGAAATATATATATAGTACATATATATATATATTTTTTATAACTCAAAACGTAAAAACTCCACACCCGCGTACGAGAGCCCGCACGTCCTCGAACAGGGCTGCACCAAATCGTCGCTCGTAGTACGTCCCGAGCCCGCTCCCTGGAGAGGATCCCACTCGGCCGGGTACGGGGTTGTACACCAACCTGTCTTTTGGAATTCAAAGGGTTGGAGGATTTTGCAGCAGTGAACTGGCCGAAGGCCATACACACCTTTCTCTACTCGCATTTTGCTTACATGAAAGAGATTGCTATTGGGGAGGAGATGAAAAATCTAGGCTACCTTGAGGGGTGCTCTGTTATTCTAGTGGTAAGCAAGAGCACGTACAATTTGTACTTGTCATAACAATGTTCTTTATTGATTGCTTGTAGCTATTTAATATCATGTTGTAGGTATGGTTTTTGGAGCATACCTCTGTAGCATCGACATGCAGAGAAATGGCCACTCCCCGATTGCACCGATGGTCCTCCCAGCTTACATTTAGCGCATTGCATTGTTCAAGACTCCGAGCCCAGCTGTCGATGCCCAATGCTGTAAGTAGTACATCATTATTTATTGGATTAATTATTTTATGAACATGTAACATGACGTGCTTGTTTGCATACAGGTTCGGAAGTCTTTTGTTTATATATCGGTTGAGGAGCAAGACTTGCTAGGAGGAGAAAGAGAGGAAGAGTCATCAAGCTTTGAGGAAGAGGATGAGAGGAGAAGTGTGAAGAAGGAGAAAAGGGAGAGAGGAGAAAATGGAGCAGTATAGGCTGAAGAAGGATAAGAAGAGGTTAAGAGGGAAGAAGGAGGAGATAAATGAGATAAAGAAGAAAGGGAAGAAAGAAAAGGAAGAGAAGGAAGAGAATGAAAAGAAAGTGAAGAAGGAGAAGGAAGGGAAAAAAGTGATGGAGGAAGAAGAAGTGTGTAAGGAAAAAAAGAAGAGGAGGGCAGTGAAGGAGAAGAGAGAGAAGAGTATGGAGGCTCGATTTAAAAGCTATGTTGATGTAGCAGTCGGCCAATTGAGGATCTTTATTCAAGAAAAATTTGATCGTTTGGCGGCCCTGTTACACCTTGCCGATGAGTGGAAAGTGAATGAGGAGGACGTGAAGGATGAGGGGGTGAAGGATAAGGAGGTGAAGGGGGAGGAAGTTAAGGAAGGGGAGGTGAAGGAGAAGGAGGTCAGCTTCATAGTAGATGATTCTGCGAAAGTGCTAAGCAAAGTGAGACGTACACCAGTAAAGGGGAAACAAAAGAAGAGGGCTGACAAGGAATACTGGCCAATATACCCGGGTAGGGATGCACTTTGTCCCGAAGATAGGGAGATGATCACATTCGTGATGGACCGATATCCAAATCGGTACGTAATTTTTTTGTTTACTTTACTGTTATATTCGTGTAATTTTACCACTTGTTCTATATTCAGGGACTCGATTGTTATTGAGAGATGGAATATTTTTATTTTTCGATCAAGCTTGATTGATATCCTAGGGACTGGATGGGTGTGCTCCTCGCATTTGGACGCATATGCGTACGTTCTAAATAGCCTCAAAGAGAAAGATGTGAATCACATGGTCAATTTTTTGTTCGTCTCTTCAAATCATGCGGTAATGAAAGATAAATCATGAAAATGCTGACTATTTATTTCTTACGTACTGACTATTTTTTGCTTATTATATGCAGTATTTAAAATCATGCGGCAAGATCAGTCATAGACTGGTCGAGCATATCACCCATGAGTCAGTTGGAGCTGCTGAGGTTATTGTTATGTCATGCCATGTTGCTAGCCATTGGGTCATGTTGGTTGCCAATCTTAAAAAACAAAACTGGGATTTCTATGACTCAATGCCGAATCCCACGCACAGGACACCCCTACGGGACCATGTACGTAGTTATATTATTCAAATAACTTATAACTTCATATGTTCAGATTATCTTGACGCTCAATATATGATTACCCCTACTTCATATGTGCAGATGAGGTACCTTCAAGAAGACACAAATGATGTGCTTCCCAAAGATATAGCGCTATGGCCACTACGCGTCGTTGAAGGGCTTCCTACTCAGGACACCGGCAACGATTGCGGGATATTTGTGATGAAATATATGGAAGCCAGTGTGGTAGAGGGACCAGTGGATTGGAAGAGTCACCAGACTTGGGGGAAGGACATGCCGAGGATCCGAGCCGAATTGGTTGCCTCTTTTTGCCGGATTTTTCAGTCTTCATTGCTTAAAGAAAATGGATTTAATTGTTAATTATCTGGAGAAAACTTGAAATATTACCTACTGGGACAATGACACGAATCAGAAATGCATAGTATAATTTGTATGATGCGGTGGACTCTTCTTTAATGATTAGGCATAAAGAAATGTCTTCACCCTTCTTGAATAACATTTCATGATAAAGGGGATGAAGTTCCTTAGTTGAGGTCGGGCGTTCACAAACGACCGTTCATAATCATTATGTTCAAAACGTCACCGCCGTGGCAAACGGAGCTAGTGTTTGAATTTTTTTCATGTTTCTCTTTTTTGCTTGATGATGCAACTAAGGCTCCGTTTGACACGATTGTGGTGATCATAAAAGCATGGGCTAAACTTGCTTGATGATGCTGATCGTTACATTGATAGTCATAAATACATCTTCATGCAATACACATCTCATTACCATTTTAAAACATCAGGAATTGCGGAAAATCTACAATGTATATCCACTGGACCTCCCAAGTTCGTTGGAACGTTTAAGTTCTGGCAGGACGGAGCTGTATCAACGGGAGCCGCAAAACTCTCAAGGGATATATTATCTAAGAAGTTGTATTCCATGGGCTCTTGTTTCACGTCATCCACGAAATGAGCTTTCCTCTTTGAATTATCTCTGGCAGCTGGAAAAAGTAGGAAATGCGAATTAAATATTGTAAAACAAACAAAGAAATTTTAAGCTAAATAATCTTACTTTTTCTTTTCGATGATTTTTCCCAATGACTCTTAGGCCGGTTGTTAGATTGGCCCTTACTTCGCCTTGTCGGTGGATCTCGAACGAGTCCCTTATTTTTGTCATTTTCATCAATAACACCATTTTTTATCATTTCATCTTCATCTATTATTTCATCTACCTTCTTAGCAACCTCAATCAAGGCACTGTGTAGGTACTCTTTCGCAAGCTTGCAATTCTCTACTCGACGGGTGAGATCATACGTAAACCGCATCATATGATTTCTAAAAACTAAATTTGAATCAAAGTCTTTCGGTCTTGCTTCCTTTGAAAGATACATACCCTTCTTCGCTTTTAAAGTAAATCTGTTGAGAATGTACTTGGTAGGAATTTGCTTGATATTTTTATGATTATACACCCTCAATATGTGTTTGCATAGTACTCTTTTGGTTTGAAAACCCTTACACGAACAATCTGCATCAAAATTTGTTGAATCAACTGTTACAAACCAGTGTTTATGATCATCGGTTGATTCACAATGTTGGGTAGCATACAAAATGTGATTTTCACTTATTCTTGATTCTTCTACGACACATATACCAACTGCGCCGTCCATATATGCTTGCTCAAATATGGAGAAACTCTTTCGAGTGTATATTTTTGAAATATGTTTGAGTAGGTGACAATGTTGAATTTTAGGAGTTACGGTACCATGTTTGCATCGAAAGTCTTCATCATGTTCAGATCGACGCCAGTTCGAGGTCAATTTATCCAACCCAATATAACATTCAACTAGGGAACTGGTTGCTTTGGAACAACCATGCAAAACATTATTAGCCGACTCACTTCTTTGTGTAGATAATATGCCCAGATCTAATCTTGATTTATTAAAAGCAGTGGACCACTTCATTCTAACCTTATATAAGTCACACAACCATCTGTTGTCCCCCAAGTTTCCTCTTGTAACCATATCGCTCCAGCACTTCTCAAATTCAATCTCAGAATCACATTTACTCATACAGTGGTAGAAAAGTGATCGTACAACTTTATCATTATTGAAAGCGGGTACCTTTGACGGGGCTTTCTTTGAGATGTGCCACTGACACAACCGATGTCGACTATTGGGAAAAGTTCTCTCAATGGCAACGATCATTGCCTGATCTTGATCTGTAAATATAGTGGTGGGTTGTTTTCCTCCAACAAACCTCAAAAAGGTCTCGAACACCCAACAAAAGGAATCTATGGTCTCCGTTGCAATGAAAGCCCCTCCTACAAAAATATTCTGCCAATGATGATTAACAGCAATAAAGGGCGCACATGCCAAATTATACTTATTCAGCCGATATGTAGTATCGAACACGATAACGTCACCGAAGCAATCATAATCAATTTTGCTATGACCGTCGATCCAAAGAAAACTAATAAGTCTATTCATCTCATCAGTTTGGATATCATAAGAGAACATATTATCTTCGAATTGTCTATCCTGCAATACTTTGGACAAGCTGATAGCATCCCCACTATCTATTAGCGCTCTTCTTTCGCGTTGGACAAAATTATAAGCATCGGACTTGCAAAACCCCACATTTTCAACACCGCCCACTTCATCTGCAAGGAAATTGTATGCATCGGTTGTTCTAATACCAACACCTGTCATATTCTTTAGAAGACTAGCTTGAATAGTAGATATACTGCGATGAGACCTCAGTAGGTGCTTGTCATTCTCTGATGCAAGTGTGTGATTATGTTCCTCGACGAACTTCGTAACCTCCCAATTCTTACCTTCTTTGTCTGCATTAAAATATATGCAGGCCAAACAATCTGTACGAGTATCCAATTTACGGTATTTTTGTTGTTCGTCATTCAACGGTTTGGAAACCTTTAAGCCAGCTTTTGCGCAACTATACCCTCGGCCCTTAATAAATCTGGTATGTGCCCAATAGACAATATTTTGCTTCCGCACGCTGAATCTAGTTTTATGGGCATAATCGCAGTACATAGAGTATGCTTCCTCTTCACTATGTACAATAGGGAATGATACTGTAGATTTCTATCATTTAGGGAAAAAATACTCGCAAGTTAAATGCAGTTGGAAAAGAGTAAATTCGAATTGTAAAATAATAAAATCCAGTTGTAAAAGAATAAAATCCAGTTGTAACATAATAAATTCCAGTTGTAACATAATGAATTCCAGTTGTAACGGAGTCAATTCCAGTGTGTATAACAGCTATAATTTTGATGATAATCGAAGAGAAAGAGGCTGAACTTAAATTAAAGGAAGAACCACAAAAGAGAAGAAAGATTGAAGACTCACATTGCCAAAACTATCTACGACAGGTTTCTCATGTGACTCCTGCATGATCTGAAACTTCAGGGAGAAGAAACACGATGAGGGCAAAGAGACGGGGAAGTAATGGCGGAGTATTAATGACACACTCACAGTCTTCTGCCGTTATCCGAACTCCGTAGGTAAGGTGTGGTAGGAGGAGCTTTCCCGACGATCGGAACCGCAGCAGGAGCTTTCCCGAAACCCTAATGGAGCAGACGGGTTCACATGAGAGAAGGAAAAATTGGGGAAGATGATGAAAAAAATTGGGAGAGAGATGACGGGAAATTTTTGGGAGATGGGGGGGAAAAGAAAGGTGGGCCTCATGAGTTAAGGGTTATTTATTTGGGCACGGGAGCATGGTACAAGCTTGTACCTAAAAATTTTTCCAGTTCCCCCGGATTCTGAGAAGCGAAATTGGCGACAAACATTGACGCTCCTTTTTCACACCTTCAACTTGCTGACGGCGGTCGCCAACGTGGATTTTGGATAAGCATTCATTGCAATACAGCGCCCGCACACGTGTAATCCACCACGACGGTATTATTAGCCCGGGCGCGCGTGGCCCGCCGATCGCATCTCTTCGTATGTTCCTTCTAAATCCAACGGCTGGGATCTATTCAATCGCGGTGGGTCAGCACCTCGGTCTTGACGGCGCTGGGCGGGCCTCCCGCCGGCGACTGATTGCGACACGCCCTCTTTCTTTTCCTACTCCACAGAAATATTAAAACACCCGCCGCTATCTCTTTCGTTAATTCATTATATAAACTATTACTAAACCAAGTATACTTTAGTTCATTCAAATTAATCATAATTATTTTCTTTAAAATTTTTATTTTAATTACGTAATATTATTTAAGGTAAAATTAAAAACTACAATAACATAAAATAAATAGAATAGAATAATATTAAAAGAGTTTGAAAATATGCAATATAATAATAATAAATAGATTGAAATTTCTGAGCCAAGCCGGAAGGACTGGGACCAAAAACGCTTGCGGAAGGTCAACCCAACCGGAAAAGCCGCGCACGACACGCCACGCTCCCCCAAGGGCCACAAACAGCAAAACTCGCGCACACGAGCAGGCAGTGCCCCCGAACCCACGACAGCGCCCGCGCGCGCTACCATCCAATGTCGCCTCCGGCCACTGCCGCCACCGGGCACCCTACCCAGGCCGCCCGTAGCACCCGAGGGGCACTTTTGTCATTTCGCTAAATTTGGTGATCCAGATAACCGAAATAGAGAGATATCATTCATCATCACAAATTTTGCCCAAACGCAATTACCAATGTATCACTTCAGAAAACTACAATAAGCATTCATGCCTTCATTTGAAGACACGCACCTTTATAGAGAAAAGAGAGCTCTGGGGTTTGCTGGCGAGATCGTGTACTTAGGTCGATCCTCCGCTTAGAAATCCGCTCCTCTTCTTGCGCAAAGGTTCCGTGAACTTGGCCAAATTTCTAGGCCTGAACACGTGCATCAAGGTTCCGTGGACTTATCATTTTTCCAAGGTCGGGGCGCTTCTATCGAGACTCCGAGTACTTAGTTTCATTTCCTCATTCTTGTACTTTATAATTGTAACGGAGAAGCCACCTTCTTCGCCTCCGAGATCAAATCGCAATCCCTATAAACTCAAAGACACTAGTGAATTTTGGCTCGTCACAGATCCAACCACGTGGTTTTTCATCATTCTGGGTTTTCTACGTTAAAAAAGTTTCTTGTCATTTGCTGCTGTTTACTTTAACTGTTTGCGCGCCCAGTCCAATTCCGAACCAAGACGGTCTGATTTCTCTGGACTGGGAAATTAAGACCGGGTGACCCACCTGCAACAATATGAAAAGTTAGAAGAGCATTAAACACCTCTGCTAATTGTAATTCATTTGGAGATTTCATAAAGTCTGGAGTTCATTAAATAAACACAATAGAAGATTTATTCGAAAGACCTTGTGTGATGAAGAACGATCCAAAACTAAACTAGCCAGACCTATTATCACCTCGAGTTGATCGATCGGCCTCCAATTATATTGACAGGTGAAAGCTGAGAAGATTTGTTTGGTTGTAGATGTCTGCTCACTGGCGAAAAAACCGGCAAAAAAAATATTTTTGAAGCTCCTGATCGCTAGCCGGCAAGCTTGATGCAGGAAAAGTTGATGGTCAGCTGCTTTCTCTTTTTTTTCCAAAAACCCAATAGATAAGAGTGAGGGTATGTTTGACTCGGCTTATCGCGGCTTGTTTGCTTCGATGAGATTGGACAAAAATGTCATTGTCATATCATAATTTTATGCCCCAAATTAGTTTTTTTTATAACGGTAGTAACATTTGTCATACCAAACATACATTCTATGAAAGTGACGTTTTTGTCCAACCTCATCGGAGCAAAAAAGCTGCGATAAGCCGCGCCAAACGCAGCCTGAATCTAAGGAGTTGGTGGTTTCCACATTACAGGAGAGCACAAAAGGGCTCCCTAGTTTCACCTATGCGTGCCCAAAAGGTCAGGCCCAATGGCCCGGCCCGAGCCCGGCCCCAAAAAGCCCGACTAGGCCCGGCCCGGGAAAAGCCTGACCCGGGCCTAGTCCGGGCTCGAGGCAAGTGCCCCGATATGGAGCCATTGGTCGGCCCGACCCGGGCCGGGCCAGGAAAAGCCCAAATTTTGGGCCAGCCCAGGCCCCGACCTTGGAAAAAAACGCGCACATCTATTAGTTTAAATGAATTAGGATTGTATACAAAAACACAATTTCATGATTTTATGAGTACGGAAGAGATCGAAAACTTCGATCTTTTAAATTGGTGGAAAAGTAAAGCTAATGTCTATCCTATTTTGTCTTATATTGCTCATGATTTACTAACAATTCAAGCTAGTACGGTAGTTTCAGAGTTCGTTTTTTCTCTTAGTGACAAAGTTTTGAACGACCAGAGGAGCCGGCTAAACGAAAAATCATTAGAACTCTGCTTCTGTTACAAAGACTATTTACATGCTACGAGAAGAAAACAATACATTTCTGCGTTAGAGACGAGCTCGGAAGAGATAGAAGAAAAGATGAACGCAATGAATATAAGAGTTGATTAAGCGCGTCACACCAAATAAAATATGTAATTTTAAGTTAGTAATTTTGTAATTTTTTATATTTAAAATTAATAATAATAATAAATTTTATTTTTTTAATTAATGTAAATTATAAAAGTGTAAATTTTTTCGTTTAATACTAATATTTTCTTATAATTTTATTGTATATTTTTATTTTATTATTTTATTACCTAATATGTTTTTTTATTAATTTAAAAAAAATCGGGCCTGACCCGGTCCTGGGGGCCGGATCAGGCCCGTGGACAACTGAGCGACCCGCAACATTGGTGTTTTTTTTTTTTTTTTTTAATTTTCATGTTTGTCTGGGGTCAAATCATAGATACGACCGACAAAAAAATTTGGCTATATATAAACCAAAATTTGAGTTTTTTCATTCTTTTTTTTTCTCTCTATATACAAACCAAATATATATTTCACTTTCCTCCAAAAAACAAGTTCCCGATTTCTTTTTTTTTTTGCCCTAGCCGCTCCCCACTCCACTGCTCCTCCGATCCCGTCGAATCGCCCTCCCCGTTTCTGCCTCCTCACCGCGCGCACCTCACTGGGATCGACAACGACTCCTTCCTCTAGGTCGGCGACCATCTCTCACGCGCACCTTGTCGGGATCGACGACGCCAATCACCGCCAACTTCCATATCTGTAAGCTTTATTGCCCTTGATCCGCTCTTCGACTTCGTTTTTGCTTTGTCTGTAAACCACGTCCATATCTGTAAGTGGCTTTCTCCGGCCTACTTCTCTGATTCTTCTCTGACCGGACACTTCTTCCTCCTCACTGTAAGTTCCTCTCTTTTTCATTTTTTAGTGAAATCAGTTTCTGCTTATGTTGGGAAGTGCGACCGTGGGAGTTGATTTAGTAAAGGGGTTAATGTCATCCTAGTTAATCATGTTTGGTACCTTGATGACCTCTGTTCTCTACTCATAAGAGGAGATAAATTAGTGTGTTTGACAATTAAAATCTCATTTATTTTAAAATTTGAATGTATGAACTCATTTAGCCTTCAGATTTTGATTTCTTTATCTGTTGCCTTCATTGGAAGGCTGAGTGAGGGGAGAAAAACCTGGTAAAGGGTTCCTGCTGTATGCATGTTTGTGTTTGAGATTGTGTGGTTCTATGTGTGAAGTAATATGTTTGAGATTGTGTGGTTCTTCAAGTAACGACACTTTTTTTTCATATTGTTGCAGGATCAATCATTAGCACTTAGAGCAATGGAGTTGGATAATGTGGATCTTGCATAGATTTCAAGAAGACACATATTTGTTGTGTTCCTATAGCACCACCATCTACTTAGTTGAATTAATTTTCCTATGTTGGTATTGGTTAGGAAAATCAAGGGAATCGGTGGGAAGAAGGAGAACGCCATGGTTTTTTGAATGATTTAACAGTTTTATGTTTTGAATTATCTATTTTTTGTAATGTTTGCTAATATAAGATGTCCTACATGTTCTTCTAATATAATATTAAATGACTGCTTATAAGAAAATTAAGTTTGATTCTTTTTTTTAATTTTTCATTGGTTTGCATATAACAATCTGGTCTACATATAGCCGATTTTGAAGTAATATGGTTTGTATATAACCATGATTTGTATATAGCCATATATGGTATATATATAACAATGACCAAAAATTAAGGATAATTTTATTGGCAGCCCCTCTTTAATTATTAACAAACCAAATTTTTTTTTTTAAAAAAAACTCCCTTTCCCCCTCCGATTTTAGACCTAATGGCAGGTTAAGTCCTAAACTGCCGCCCGATGGAAATCCCTCCCGAAAATCGCGATACCCGCATCGTCGCGACCTTCCCCCTCGCTGATTGCTATCGCCGTTCCCCTTCCCGGTCAACACCGCCGCTCGCCACCTCCGTGGGAGGGTCTCTACCGCCGAATGGTCCTTCAAATCTAGGTCAGTCGCATGACCCGTTCTCTCTAATTAAATCTTTTTCCTCCCTCTCTTAGATCTGAGATGCTCTTTAATGTCGCTGTTTTTTGTTGGTCATCTTCTACAAAATTAGGTTTTCATGTCATTTTTTTCACTCTTCCTTAGTTCTACAAAACAAGGTTTTCATGGATGCTGAAATATGTTGTTTGGACTCTAGAAAGAGGTGTGGAGTCTTTTGAAACAAAAAGCTGAGGTTGAGAAGGAAATGACATGGGTAAACATTGGCTGGAAGGGGTATTGTAGGGTGTTTTGGAGACGGCCGACAAAAATTGACTACAGGGACAAAAATTGACTGTAGAAGTTTGCTTATGAAATATTGAGTGTGTCGGTGGGCGGGAAATGAAGTTCAGTTCTCGGACATTAAGGTTTGGGAAGAAGATTTGGGCGTTTACAAGATGTGATTACTGGAATTAGTTCTGTTGGAGGCGTAAGAACTGGATTGTATGTAGAGTATGCAATGACAATTTGTGCAGAAGAAGAGAAAACAGGGGGGGTTTGATGACTGGCCAGCTAGCAGATCTTAGTTTTAGATGCTGAAAGAAGTGGACATGGGCCTGGGAAGTGATCTGAAAGTGGGTTAGAAGCAGATCTTAGTTTTGATTTAATTTTTTTACTTGATCTGTCATAACTTAATGATCTGTGTTTATATTTTTACAATCTGTCGATAACAAAAGATGTCATAAGTATAAATAGGTTTGCCAATAACAGTGTCCAAAATTAATCCTCACGTGATGATCTAGTCATGATCTCCCCCAAAAAAGGGTCATAGGTGGCCCACCCCCTCCGAACTCTCATGAGGAAATCATGGGGGGTGGGGCCCGCCACTCACCCCATGGGGGAAAACCACCGCCGGCCGCCAACCGCCGCCGGACGCCACCGCCGCCGGCCGCCACCGCCGCCGGCCGCCCGCCGCCGCCACCCGTCGGCCGGCCGCCGCCGAGCGCCCGCCGGCCCGCCGCCGCCGCCCGCCGGCCCGCCACCGTCCGCCGTCGCCTCTCGCTGCCGTGGCGGCCCGTCGCCATGGACGACCTCCCCACCGTCCGATCGAGGGGAGGCTATCCTCGCCGTCCGATCAAGAGGGTAACCACTCACTAACCCACCACTTTAGTGGTGGGGCCCGCCACGACCCTCCCCTGGAGGCTATAAAAGGACCCCAGGGGGTCTTCATTCTTCACCTTTTTGGAGGCCCGAAGCTTTCTTCTTCTTCTTCAGGTGAGAGCTCTCCTGCCTCCTCCCCCGGCGTCGGCCTCGAGTCGCCGTGAACCACCAGCGGTCGCCCACGGCCACCAGCGCTCCACCACCGCGGAGCCCGCAGGAAAACGCCCAAGTCACCGCAAGAGCCAAAGGAGGAAGGTGATCGCAGCCAGCAAGTGAATGCAACCAGAAGAGTCAGAGCACCGAGACCGTCCCACGCATTCCAACGTCCAAGGTACTCCCGCGGCGCAGCCTGTTGTCCGCCGGGAGACGTAGTTTCTCCCTCTCTCCCCAAGCTGTAACGGGAGCGGCATGTCGCCCCGATTCTCCAACACACTGTAAACACCGAAATCTAGTGGAATTTGATCGGCACAGACCCGGTCACGTGGTTTTTTACCAATTTAAGAGATTTTTCCACGTCGTCACATCTTGTGTCAACTTTCTACTCTCATTGACTGTGCGCGCTCGACCGCCTCATGAGCTAAGACGGTCCGAACAAATCCGACCCGACCGGGGCATCGAGTTAGTCCGCAACAAGTCATGTCCAAAAAAGCCCGATCGGGCCAGGCCTGTACTTGGCCCTACGGGTCTAGGCCCGGGCCCGAGCTTTCCTTTATTCGGGCTCGGGTACCAGCCCCCTCGGAAGGGGCCTGATCCGGCCCCCAAGCTCAAGCCGGGGTGGGCCCGACCTCTATTTTTTGTTTTATTTAATTAATATCTTTATTTTTTTAAAAATAATAGAATTTAAATAAATATATATATATATATATATATATATATATATATATATATATATTATAAATAGATTTTTGAATGAAATCCAGATTTCATTAATTGAAATCCAGTCAGATGGAGGGATTTCAAAGCAGGATTTCATTAATGAAATCCCAATTTAAGTAGGATTTTGTTTGGGCCGGGCTTAGCTTGGGGCTGGGCTCTATTCAGGTCCAAAAATCGGGCTTTTCAGACTCGGGCCGCGCATCTTGCTGGGCAAATGTCTTATATCGTCGTCTGTAAAGGAAAATCATATTCTAATAATAAAATAAGAGTACTGTGAATCACGACCGAGCAAGCTAATGAGATTAAAGAAAGTCAAGGGCAAACATCAAACTAGAGAAAACAATACAATTAGTGCAAAACAATGTAAAGAAATACAATTATTTATTATTAGACCATTTAGAGATTTTTTAATGGAACTCATGGAAATGGAAGAAACTTTTAAAAATACAACAATAATACTTAGAACACTTGAGAGAATTTTTGTTTGTGAAGTATTAATTGAACTCATGGAACTTAAAAAATGACTTCAAGGATATTCTCATTGACGTAGTGAGTATAAATAGTCTGACTAACTTGGTCCAATGTGATTAATGATGTTACATGTTTTATGCAATTGTTGAGAGATGTTGATCATCACCTTTGCTTAGGCGCGCACAAAAAAAACCGATCCTAACCAGTCTGGTTGGAATCGGCCCGATTAGGATCGGCTAGGGACCGGTCCCAGGGGGCCTCTTTTTTCATCAAAGACCGGCCCCGGACCGGTAAAAGACCGATCATTTCAGCTTGCACGCAACATTGTTGGGGTTGCATGTGACTTTCAATGCCTTGGACTGTTTTTTCTCCTCATCATTGAACGAGGTATTTTACACTTGAGAAATTTGAAAATTAAAGATAGATCTTTTACACTTGGGCATAATGTGGAGGTGGGTGAAAAAAGACCGGTTAGAACCGGTCCCAGGCGGTCCTCCTCAAGAGGGGGAAAACCAGTCCCGAACCGGGACCAGTTTGAGCGGGACTGGTCCGGGACTCGTAGGCCAAAAGATCGATTCCGGACCGGTCCGATAGTACTAATATGCACGACTATCTCTGTTCCTCATTCAAATTGCGTACGGAAACCACAGAGAAGGTTGCCCAATGTTGTGGGTCATTTGGTTTTTCAACTGTTCAGAGAATCAGACCGACTTAGCTCGAAATTGGACCAGGAGCGTAAACAGTCAATGAAAAACAACAACATATGACAAAAGAACGTTTTTTGACTTGGAAAACCAGGAAAATTAATGTGAAAATCACGTGTCTGGATCTGTGTCGGACTAAAATTCACTATTTCGCTTGATTTTACAAGAGTTGACAGATTTCCGCGGATTGTGACAGGCCACCACTTCGTTACAAGTTCAGAATATGAAAATAACACAAATAAACTAAGTCTTTGGAGCCTGGATAAGAACGCTAGTGGGAAAATCACTAAGTCCACGAATTTTTGATAGAAGAGCTCCTGCTAAGCCGGAGCTATGATGAGAGTGCTTCTGTAGAGAAGAATGCCCCGTTCTTGACGTCTTGAGATGTTTCTCACTAGAGAGGAAGCAGATCAAATTCCGAGTGGATGAACGATCTAAGTCCCACGCTCTCGTCGGAAAACGTCAGAACTCTCTGTAACCTCGGGAGTTGCTTGTCCTCAAATGAAGAGCTGAAGTCATATTTATAGTTTTTCTGAGGGATATGTTGGTAATTATACCTGAGCGAAATTTTTGCTAGCGAATGACGTCGCTCCGTTTTGGTCACCTATATCATCAATTTTAGCGAAATGACGAAAGTGCCTCCCGGGCGGTCCGGGCAGCCCGTGCAGGGTGCCCGATGCCGGCGGCGGCAACAATTGCTGGCGCGCACGCATGCGCCTACAGGGCGCGCACCGTGCTAGCTTTGACGTGCTGCGCTTGTGCTCGAGCCGGCTGTGCTTGCGTGCGCTCCTCCTCGCACGGTCACTTGTTCTCCTTGAGCTGACTCGAAAATACTTTAGGGGAATCTATCACCCAGATACTTGGATTTTTTTCAACAAAAATATGGCCGCTCACTCCCTCCTTCCTGTTGAAGCCAGAAATTGGCCTCAACGAGAGTTCGAAAGAAGGGGGCAGCCGACACCTGCTTTTCTCAACCCTGACCCTTGACTGGTTGTAAAGGACCATGAACTGACACAAAGCCTCAGCAGGGAGGTCTCACCTCTTTCCCGGAAGATCTCTAAGAGCTTCCCCTCCAAAGCCAAAAGCTGTGTTGGAAGCTCCTCAGAAAGCGTTAGAGAGTCTTAGAAAAAAATTAAAGTCTGTCTTCTGAGGAGCCCCTGTGGGTCTATTTATAGTCTTCGCTGACCTGAAATTACTAAAGTACCCGTGGCTTGTCTGCCAATAGCCAAATCCCGCTGTTAAGAAATCCTAAATGCAGACCCTGGGGGCACATATGTAATTTACTCGAGGGCAACTAGGTAATTTTACCCTGGACCCTGGCCATGGGCAGAACTAGCCCTGGGCACGGTAGGGCACGTGCCCGACCGGTTTTGGGCGGAACTAGCCCTGTACAGGAGGTTCTTCTTCTTCTTCGGGCACGTGCCCGACCGGTTTTGGGCCGAACTAGCCCTGGACAGGAGGTTCTTCTTCTTCTTGAAATCTGGACTGAAATCTGGACTGATTTCAGTCCAGATTTCTGTGAAAAGTTGATTTGAACGCACCATTGTGCTAATATTCAAATATTTTAATGTCAGGTACACACCATTGTGTTGCTGGAATCCATCGTGAAGGGTTGATTTGGAGCTCCAATCGTCTTTTATTGCTGGAACACACCATTGGTAATTACTCTTGTTCCTCGGTTTTCTGTTTTAGTTTGTTTTGGAGTTAGGAGGGTCACCCGCCTGCAAAAAAAAATTTTTTGGGGGCGCTGCCCCCGAACCCCCCTAATTGACAGTACTTAGATTGTGCCCGTGCGACTTCAAAAACCTAGTTCCGCCACTGACCCTGGCCCCCACCCGACGAGAACTATATACCGAGAACCATCCCGCCTCTCACTCGGCGGGAGCTAAAGAAGAAAAAAGGATAAAGGGTTCCCTGGACCGACCCCGCTTCCGCCCTCCATGGGGCGCGAACCTTCTCGCCGCCTCTGGGCAGAAGTGGGTCTCGGCTGGAGCTTGACGCGATCGTTCTCGTCTACTCCTAGGCGGGAGCTCTTCTGCTCTGAAGCCCAAAGCTAGCCCGAAGCTAGTCCAATCCGGATTCTTGAGGGGGACCTTGGTTCTACCCAACAAATATGAGGTTGTACACTTCCAATCTGTTTTTTGGGCATTTTGGATCACAAGACTAGTCGATTTATAGGTATTAAAAAGAATAAAATCTAGAATCAAAAGCAATACTTGGAACTCGTCGGGGACGGTTGAAGGATCCCCAAACTCATTTTTAAAATCATATTTTCATTTCTTACGCGAATAGTCATATATAATCATTCAAAATAAAAACTACGCTAGTCCCCTGCATGCAGTTTTAGATTTACTAGGAAGACTATCTATTAGCACATGTGGACGGCAGCATTATGCACGATTAATTAAAAGAGAATTATGTCGTCTTCTTTAATTTTCTCCAGTCACAAAGCAAAAAAAACAATTCTAAATTTATGTTGACTCTAGCTGTGCTTACTGCTTAATAAATCCACCAGATCTTCTTCAACAAGAGAGCCTCAACAACTCGAGTATTGAAAAACACTACACTTTACTTCATACTGATGGAAATTAAGCCTTTCTAATTTAACTCGTGGGTGCATGGATAAGATGATGAAGGTGGAAGAGCAACGAAACAGGATGGATAAAAGGTTTGAGAATTCATTTCATTCATTGATAATTTTGCTAATACATCACTGACTCGTAGTGCAGGAATATGAAGTGGAAGGGGGCATAACAAGTATATATTAATAGGGATAATTCTACATACACCTAAAATCTACCTAAATACAACAAAAAATGGGCCCCACATAATATAAAAAAATAAAATTTATTTGACTTTGCAGAGTTTTGAATAGTAGCCCCGAGTTTTTGTTATAGAAATAGGGATGTGAGGCTCACTTTTTGTGATATTTAGATAGATTTTAGGTATATGTAGAATTATCTAAAGCATTTAAAATAGAATTCTGACAGTCATTATAATTCTTAGCATTCAACATCTTCATCCACCAATCTGTACTGCTGGCTAGCTAGCTGATTAATTACTCGATGAAAGTGTATGGTGTTGAAAAAGCCTCTTTTCATTTGATCCATGGAAAAGTCTGATAGCTGCCCGCCCGCCCAAACCCACTGCCCAGCAGTGGAATTCCAACTCGCTTTAGATATTTGAACACGTGGCAAGTCCTTCCACTGGACTCGGTCCAATCACGGCTTTATATTAGCCACGCGGACGGCATTCCAGGTTCGTAGAACCGTCCCGCCGGCCCCCACTTTCCCCATTATTATTAATTAATATTTATATTTATATAATATCATCGCATATAAATCCCGCTTGAAGTACCCACCCACCCACGGCCCACTCTGCCTGCATCCCTCTGCCTGCGTCTATGATCAGTCGCCCAGAAATTGCTGCAATTAATTAAAGCCAACCCTAAATAATCAAGCATCCGTCCGGTGATCATCGAAGAAATCAGGCGCCGGGGGATGGAGAAGCAGATCTGCATCCGGCGAGTGTGGGCCTACAATTTGGAGGCCGAGTTCAAGCTCATCCGCACCTACGCCAAGGGTTTCCCCTTCGCCGCCATAGACACGGAATTCCCCGGCGTCGTGTTCCGACCTCTCCGTCCTCACCGCCGCCAATCCACTCAGGAACGTTACGCTTTCATCAGGGCCAACGTCGACGCGCTCCACATCATTCAGCTCGGCATCTCCCTCTCCGACGCCGAGGGCAACCTCCCCGATTTAGGCATCCGCGGCGCCGCCTTTGTTTGGGAATTCAACTTCCGCGATTTCGATATATTTCGCGACCACTGCGCGGCCGAATCCATTGCGCTGCTCCGCAACAACGGGATCGATTTCAACAAGAACAGAGCTGCGGGCATCGACTCTCGCCGCTTCGCCCAACTGCTGCTGTCGTCGGGACTGATTTGGAATGACTCTTCGGTGAGCAGCTGGGTGGGATTCCACAGCGTGTACGATTTTGGTTATTTGATCAAAATCATAACCCGCCGGAGATTGCCGGCGACAATGACGGGCTTCTTGGGATTGGTCGGCGAGATCTTCGGCGACGGAGTGTTCGACGTGAAGCATATGATAAGGTACTGCGACGGGGTGTATGGTGGGCTGGACCGGGTTGCGGAGACCCTCAATGTGAAGCGTTCGGCAGGAAGATGTCACCAGGCGGGATCGGATAGTCTCCTGACGCTGCAGATATTCCTCAAGCTGAAGACGGGCATCTTTGCCAACAAAGGAATCCATATCTACGCCGGAGTTCTTCATTCTCTCCAACAGACTAGTGAATGACAATTTTATTTATTAATTGTTTTATAAAATTTATTAATAATTAACTGTTGTAAAAAATTTAAAACAAAACAATTTCTCCTTTCTTTTTGAGCTGGCCGGGGGGAATAGAAGAAGTATTTAGGTACGGAGGAACAGGGAAAGCGGCGTTATGTTTTGTTGGGGGAAGTTCCGCTCAAATTATTCTATGTACATCTATTAAGTTTGAAATATGTATATATAGTATTACCGGTATAGATCCTAGCCCAAAGTGATGTGAATTGATCGCTAAGATCATTCTACCGTTTTGGGTGGTGAATGTCATGCCAGTCTTATCTAATAAATTCATGGAAATCCGGTTCTTAGTAATGGTAGAAACTACTTTAATATTATTTAAAAATAAGGTTTTATCGGAAGAGAGGAGCAGCTCTGTTGTCCCATCATGGGTCACTTCAGTCTCTCCTCCATTGGAGTTCTCCACCTTCTCCTGGAGTGTCATGACATCAACCAAAAGACCTCTGTCCAGTGGCAGACCCAGAAATTTTATCCAACCCGGGCACCAAGTAAAAGATTTTGATTTCTGATAAAACTTTTCATTCAAAATATTATTGCATATGAACATGAAGATGAGTGCTATAATTGTAGCCGCACAACAATCTACCATAAGTATAATAACCAAAGTGGAATAGTTAGAACGAATATACCTTTGGAGAAGTGCACACATACCCTCAAATATCACCTCCACACAACTCGTGAATGCCACTGGAACATTTGAATGGACAACATGTGAACATGAACACCCACAATCAAGAAAAGGTATACCTCTGGCAGCGGCAAGAACTTTGTTGAGCATTTTATCATTTCATAATTATTTAGGGGAGAAAGAATTGATGGTAATTGTATTACTTTTGTGTTGTAGGTGAACACAGACGGTGCGCCAACACATCTCATATGATGCAGTGAAAAGATACCAATACATAATCAGATGATTGTTGAGCTCATATAACAACACACAACAATTTGTGCATTGCACCCCAAAAAACAGAGAAATGAACATGAGGTTAACAAAATGCAAATGTATAAAAGATTTCATTTTGGCAAACTAACTTGAAGGGCAGAAAATAAAAGAAAAATGATAAACTGCTTATTTCATGAAATCCACAGGAATTTGTTGAAAGTTTAACCTTTGAAAATCACAGACAATGTGTAGAAAGCCGTCTCAAATACATTGTAAACCGCACGACTGAGCTCGCAGGACTTTTCTTCCTTTCTCATTCAGTACTTTCTCTCAGGCATTTTATCACACAACTTTCCTGCACCTTGCTTTTATAATAGAAAATGATGCTCTGTATAGAAACAAAATAGAAACTGGAATCATGGATAGAAAAAAAAGAGGGGACCAAAAAACGGAAACAAAAGAAATGGAAATAAAAAATAAAATCAAAGATTGCAAAATTAAGTGATGTACACAGAAGAGGCGTACTATAGTTTGTTGGGTATTGTCAATGCTCATATTTGGTGCATGCTCCTTGCCGCTTTGAAATGCTTCAGTGCCGAGGTTGGATCTTTCCTCTTCCTTTCTAGGCAATTCTTGGTGGAAGATAGTTTGAGCTTGGACATGAAGCGAAGAAATTTTGGAGTGGACAGAAGCTTGAAGTTTTCAATCTCATTGCTCACTATCCATGCGATCACGATGGAGATGGGAGAGGCGGAGGGGTTAGGAGGAGGGAGGCGGGACAAAGGTTTTGGCGGTAGAGCAGGTGAAGGAAACTAGGAGAGCAATGCTGGTTTGGGCATGGAAGGGAGGCGGAAAGTGAGAAAATGAGCAATATGAGCGGGCCTTCATTATTTTCGCGAAAATTTCAACCCGGGCATGTGCCCGGGTGTGTCTGCACGTAGGTCCGCCTTTGCCTCTGTCATTTGTTACATGACAAGTAGCACCACTATCCAGCAACCACTCAGAGGACGAGCTGCGATAACTGCTCTTGATCATAATCACGAAGGATTTGGATTCAGAGTTGTCGACCAGAAGGTTTAAAACAATTTGATCCTCAAAGTAGATGAACCTTTTAAGTTCATTCATTGTGATCTTCTTCAGCTTTAGCATTTTTTCCTTGAAAGCGATATACTCAGGAGGCAGCTTGAACAAAATTAGACCCACAAAGAGATTATCGGGTATCTCAGACTGTTTGTCCGCCAACTTGAGGCGCAGTTTTTTCAGTGCAACAATTTTCGAGGTGATTGAAGAGTTTGTATCAAATTTAGAGTTAAAAAAATCTTTCGCTAAGGAGAGTTTTCAACAATCCCTATCCTATTAGAAGTGCGCATTCAAGCGATCTCAAATCTTCTTTGCAGTCTTAAAATCATTGTAAGTCATGACGAGATGAGGATTTAGGGAACTTAGGAGGAAGTCCCTGCAGTAGTTCTCGTCCTTTCTCCATTGATATTCGTCCACATCCTCTCGGGTAGTGGCGAAATCTCTTAGAACTATGTAGAATGTATCACGTTCTTTTCATCCCCAGTTGGACGTACAGTTTCCAAACGTGAAAATCAGTGGGAGCGAACGACTGAAGCTCCACGATATCGAATGAGCTACACCTCGACATCTAGATTCAGTTTGAACGGAAAAAAAAACTAGTAAGAAGTCACCTGATTCGCACAGAGATGACCCGGTATCTTCGGAGTCAATCCAGTAATAATGTGTTATGTTCCTCCTCTCCGACTGAACACGGTCGCCGAAGGCTAGATTCAATCAGAAGAACTCTTGTGAAACAATCCTTCCTCACCTTAGGTCCAGAGAACTCTGATGTTGATCAAAAAAATGGCAACAAATATCCAAAGAGATTTCTATCTCCAAGACTTTGTATTGAACCAATACAACAAATCACAGTTTCTGTTGGAGTTGAGACTAGGGTCGCCGAACTAACAGTCGATAATCTGAAACCAAGGAAGAAATCCACTACAGAAGCCCTTTAGGATAAACTTGGATCGGGAAAACCAGAGAACAATTGTTCTTCCTTACAGCTGATCTACAGGAGGCAACAACGAGATTAAAGAGTGTTGATATGCCCTAGACAGAGATCCAGACAAGAGATCTGGCGTGTTGTAAAATTTGGTACACACATATGCACAACTACAGAATATTGCAGATAAATAAGAAACACAAATGAGCACAAATATTCACGCGGCAAAACCTGCTGAGGCACAACCACAAATATATAAATATATTCGTCAATATAAATGTAAATGAGTATAAGAATAAACCAAGTGAAGAAATAACCATCCGATGAATATGTTGTGGATGCACCGCACACGCACGATCCGCGGCGAGAATTTGAGATTTGTACTGCAATCCACCTCGCGGATGCACAAGGTTCACCAGAACCTTCAACATCAAAGACCGACGTTCAACCACACCACCACCGGAGAACAACGCCACTACTGGAGAACAATGCCACCACCAGAGAGAAACCACCGTCGAGGCTAACTGCACTTACTCATGCCGTCGACACCACACCTCTTTACTCCAAAAAATGTCCACTACAATGCCAGCGACGAACTCCACCAAGCCCGACAGCAACACCCTCTTTCAACACCAGCAGATATCTCCTCTAAGACCGATGACGACACCCAGGGGCGGATGCACTTTAAGACACGGTCGGGCACGTGCCCGGCCGTGTTTTTCGCGTATTATCGCCTATTTTTTTTTTTTGGGGGGGGGGATTCTTTGCGCGCGATGCCGCGACGGGTTCTCCTCCCGATTTCTAGCACTTGTCGATGTCGACTACGACGAGACCGGCGAGGAGGCGACTGTGGCGAAGGGAGACGACCCAAAGAGGGCATTCCCAATTCCCCTTCCAGCTTTCATTATTTTCTCTGTGTTAAGCTCTCGTTTTCCTTCAGATTTCTGGCGATGTCTGGGCGACTCTCACTGTTCTTCCTAGTTTCTTCTATTGTTTCGTCTTTGTTCAGGTATGAATGTGATTTTTTCTGCATATTTATTCTATGCTCTGCTACATTACATTTCTTCCTCCCATTGCCTACGAATTTGTGATTCAAAACATCTGTAATTTCAAGCACGGGCAAGACCTAGTGTGAGATTGAGTTAAATTGAGGAAAAACGTTGTCGAATCTGCCTCTTTTTTGTTCTTTTTTTGTTGTCATAAATGTAGATACTATCATCTTTGCTCTCATATGACAAGATATGAAAAGCTGCCTACTGCAACCAAAAATGTCGATTGTAGACTTCAACCAGTGAAGGGAAAGAAGCATCACTTGTAAAAAACATAATTGCTAGGGAAAATAGCCTGAAATAGAGGAGCAACACTAGTGGTGTAGATACTTTTCATGATTCTTCTTGGATATTTTTTCATGGATATTTCTTCTGCTCTGTCTTGTTTGTTTTGTATAAGTTTTTGAATGTTCAGTGCTCAAGTTTTTTGATGATTAGATCATGCTGGAAAAAATATCCACATTTTATAATTTTCAAGAAATTGATAGAGTTGCAATTTTAATTGAAGGAATAACTAGTCTGAAAATGTTGCAGATCAAGCCTTTCACCTTTAAGAAAACTCAAAAAATTGATGGGTTTGCAGTGTACGTTTGATACTTTACTAGAATATAGAATCCCCAATTGTTTAGACCAAAAGTTTTGCTACCATTATAGATGGATTAATGTGTTAGGATCGTTTTGAGAGAAGTATAGTTGTGGGCAATCAGATTGTTGATCTGCACTGAAAATTTTGTAGTCTTTGTAATTAGACGTTGTCACTTGTTTAGTGACACACGACATATGTAATATTTGTTAGGCCATGATTTTGGGAACTTTATTAATGGTTAAAAAATTCAGAAAATATCTCTCTTCTATAGTAGACTTAATTTCAATTTTCAAGATAGAGAGAATCCTGTCTATGATAAATTTTAACAATGAAATATATGTTAAAATTTATTGTGCGCACACGACATTCAAATTCCAGTTCCGCCACTGACGACACCCAGACCGGCAGCCCCTTCGAGTGCACGAGCGAGAGAGAAAATGAAGGGAGAGGCGGCTCTCTCCAAAATCGTTTAGGTGGCTCTTCTTCTCCAAATGCTACAGGCGGTTGTCTCCACAAGTTCTCAAAAGCCAGCGGCTACTTACATTCTACATGAAACACTGCACGTAGCACGGTTTAGGTTTTAAAAAAACCAAAGAAAAATGGGCCCGGATCACAGGATCCGAACTAAAATATAGCAATCCACCACCTTGGTTACAGATCTAGAGCCACCACCTGCACGAATCACCATTTGCACTGGGAAACACTGCACGTAGCACAGTTTACACAAAACACTAGTCTGTACGAAGCACCACCTTAAGGATCTGAGGCGTCAGCCGACCTGCTCCAGTCGACTTATCCCTGCTCGGACTTAACCTTTGAATGTCATCACAACTGGATCGTTGAATCTGACTCGCCTAATCAGACTACCAGATGGGCGATCCCCTACACCACATTGACCACTCACACTATCGGCCTCATAAAACATGGGCACACAACCTCGCATCGTAGTCCCCATCAGCCGGTACAGACTACCACACTGCATAGCTCGCATGAGCACGGTGCGTCCTCTCAGAATCCTTCACCGGAGTGGGCAAAGAATCACACACCCCCCCCCCCCCCCCCCCCACCCCCCCCCCCCGCAACACTTCCCCCCCCCAACCAACACTTGGATCAACTCCTGCTCAACCATCATATCCTTGACCCGAATCTGTCATAGGCGAAAGTTCCACCAACAGTCAAATTTCTCCACTGAATATCTGACAAACGTCGTGACTTTGCTGTCATAGCTGCCTGCAGTATCTCTAGATGATCTGATTAATTCACAGATCAGATCAGGGAAGATAGGAAGCAGACTGATGTCGTCACCTACCGTTGACCAAAACCTAAAACCGGAACTTCCAATCAGTCACCCATTCGCAACCTCGCTCTGAATGGGCAAAACCCGCCGAGGCAAAACCCGCCGAGGCACAACAAGAAACACAAATAAGTACAAATCTGCAGTCGGCAAAACCCGCCGAGGCACGACAGCAAATATATAAATATATTCGTCAATATAAATATAAATGAGTACAAGAATAAACCAAATGAAGAAATGACCGTCCGATGAATACGTCATGGATGCACCAGACACACACGATCCGCGGTGAGAATCTGAGATCTGCACTGCAATCCGCCCCGCGGACGCACAAGATTCATCAGAACCTTTAACGTCAAAGACCGATGTTCAACTGCACCACCACCGCAGAACAACTCCACCACTGTCGAGAAACTACCGTCGATGCTAACTGCACTCACGCACGCCGTCGACACCACGACTATTCACTCCAAAAAATGTCCACTGCAACGCCGGCGAAGAATTCCACCAAGTCCGGCGGCAACACCACCTCTCAACATCGGCGGATATCTCCTCCAAGACCGACGACGACACCCAAGACAAGCGACCCCTCTGAGTGCACGAGCGAGAGAAAGAGAATGAAGGGAGAAGCTGCTCTCTTCAAAATCCATCAGGCAGCTCTTCTTCTCCAAATGTTACAGGCGGTTGTCTCCACAAGTTCTCACAGGCCGGTGACTACTTATATTCCACGTGAATAGGAACATTATATATATATATCTAGGTTTTAATTAACCCTAAGGCTAATGATCCGGCTCAGGTTTTTAAAAAAACCAAAGAAAAATGGGCCCGGAGCACAGGATCCGAACCAAAATATAACATGACGTTGTTCTCCACGATTTGCTGCAGAGGTACGAACAGGTCGTCGGGCTTCCACGATCCAACCAGATCGACTTCTTTCACACAACCTAGCCTCCTCCTTCGATTGGCGTCCAGATTTCGCACAACAACGACGGGCTTAGATCCATGCGGCGACAACACTGTATTACGTTTTCCCGATTGAGAGCCTCGGCGGAATCAGAAATCGTGAACGGGAATGATGACTGGAAGAACGGAAAACCTAGCAGGAGCGCTTGATACTTTGGGAATGTTGGGGGAGGCTCTGCTCAAAGTATTCTACGTGCATCTATTAAATTTGAAATATGTATATATAATACCTACAACATAGAGCCTAGCCCTAAAATAACATGAATTCTATAATTCGTGCAGACATATATTTAATATTTCTAGCGTATTTTTTTTAGGTGGTGATAGTTGGAGGAAGACAAAGGGGACCTTCTCCCGCACGCATAACATGACTTGTTCAGTAGTCCGCCGCCGGCAAGTCACCATAGCCAACGTGCTGAACGTGCGAGCATGCAGTTTTTGATCATTGGCCGGTCAATCTAATGGATACCGCAGAAATAGTGCGGAAATTTCACAATTTCTTTTTTTCAAATACCTTCATGCATGCAGGCCGCATTTATTATGATAAATTATTACAGCATATTCTTAGAACTTAGCTCCGGCCTGATAAACGTGCAATAATTAAGAACGTTATTATTAGCAAATCATTTTTCAATATTAGCAAATTATTACTATTAACAAATTATCTATTTTGAAAAGAACTGTGAACAAACTTTTTTGTTATTAGTAAAACATCAAAAAATAAAAAAAATGAACTTTTCCAACCCATCATTGAAGTGTTTGTCAAAACATTTAGAATTTTTCTAGCAAATCATCGTTACTCTTTCATTTCATTGTCTCAAAAGTATTTTTTCAATAAAGTCAAAACATTACAACTCTTTTTTATAAAGTCAAAGCATTACACAAACACCTGGAGTGTAGTAAGTCCGATTTCATTCAGTAGGCCAGTTCATTGATTTTATATATATAAAATGAGAAGTTTTTTCAAAATTAGATTTCATTGATTATATATATGAAAAACCAGAAGTTTCGGCAAAATCAGATTTCATTGATTTTATATATGAAAAAAATAGAGGGTAAAACTGAATATTACAATGGGTTAGAGGAGAGAAGATCGTGATGCTCGGCGTGCAAAAGAACTGATAAAGAACAAACCATGAATGAGGAGGGGCGGACTCTTACCTGAAGCCGATCCCCCTCGTCAGTCACCGTCGCTGAATCGTCTCTGGTTTACGAAGGAGGAGGAGGGGGCGAGATCCGGGAATAGAGTTTAGGAAAGAGGAGGCGGCGGCGGAATACAAGAGAGGGGTTTTCACTTGAGGGGGAGGCGGCGGAATACAGGAGAGTGGTTTTCGCATGAGGAGGCGCGAAATTCGGGAATAGGGGAGACAAGGAAGATGATCGGGCGGAATACATGACAGAGTTTAGGAAATTGGAGGTTTGCTAATAAAGCTGGAAGCCAAATAGAAAAAACATCCTAAAAATCTTGAATCCGATTTTTTTGGATTTGCTAATAACGAACAAATACTTGCTAGTAACAATATCCATAATTAATTACCTCCGGGTTTGGTCCCTTATTTTTTTGTGCTGGGAGAATTGTGGGCGTTCAATGTTCCCTCGAATTGCGTCCAAATATTAAAAAAATAAAATAAAGAAAACAAATCCGGATGAACAAAATACAAAGTGTGATTGACGGCCGAGATTTTCCCCGCACCACGTGCGGATAATGCACGAAAAAAATTCCTCATGAACTGGGAAGTGTCACGAGGCGGGTTTTGCGTAATGCCGATCATGTGAAATGTGGCCAGACTCCGCAGTCGTGTGTGGCGGCCGCACAGTTTCTTTCAAAATCTGTGGATCGCTGCATGCCACATTGGTGAGAATCGTGGTGGTTTAAAAAGACGCAGATTTTTTTTAAAGCAGTGTTATGTGCAAACCTGATATGGCTATGTGCAGACCCTTCGAAAAAAACAAAAAGCATTTATCTCCTCTCTCAAGAAATTTCAGTGCAGACCCCCGTGCCTTCCGCAGTTCCGTGCCCTAGTGACCAGGTTGCTTCTTTCCTCGCGCTGTGCTCGTGCCTGTTCGTCAATCTCCACCACCCAAACACCGCTTGCGAGCTGCTCTCCTCCCCGCGACCCCGATTCGCGGTTCGTCGATCTCCACCTCCCGAACGCCGCTCGCGCCTGGTTCTGGTAATCTCCTCGTCGGAAGCGCCGGCGCTGCCTCCTGCGGAGGAAAGCAACGACTCAGATCTGGATCTGCCGGTTGCGCCCGCAGAAGCCGGCCACCGCGACGACGACGCAGAATCCTGCACTGATATTTCGGAACGCTGGCGAAGATCAGACGGCGATGACTGGCCCAAATGCTTCGCATCGTTGGTTTGCAGCGATCGCCGCGAAGAAGCCGAGCAGACCCGCTGTTCTGGGAAATATGCTTGGCTACTGATATCCCTAGCAGTTTCTTTTCTGCCCGAATTTTTTTGGTTCTCCCCCTTTGATTTCTCTTTGATTTTATTTTAATCGCGATTGCATTGTTTCTGATGCTGCCCGCTGAAGTAATCATCAATGCTTGTTGTTGTTGACGAATTTTTGCACAATTTTTTTCGTAATTGATCCGAAAAGTTCTCCATGGATCTAAAAAATTGTCAACCAAATTAGCAAAAACTTATGATCGAGCTTAATTAATATTCATGGTTGAGATCTGCAGAAATTATTGTAGCTGAGATCTGCAGAAAATATTGTAGCTGAGATCTGCAATATTGTTATTACCAAATTTTAGTATCAATTTTTATCAAAAGGGGCTCATGTTTTGTATTAAAATTCATGGAATTTGTACTAATTACTATGGACCTATGGACAAATGATTTATATATATATAATATTGTCTGCACCTAACATTTTGGTTTGCACTTAAATTTTTGGGCTTGCACTTAACCGTGGTTTGCACATAGCGAAAATAGGTTTGCACTTAACATTGCTCTTTTTTTAATAAGGTATACGGATGGTTGGGCTGATCTCTGCGGATAACACATGATTTCAAAGGAAATTATAATTTTCACAGATATAAAGACTGATCTTCACGGGCAGGGGCGGACCCATCTTGGGGCGAGTATGGACGGCCGCCCACACTCAAATATTTTTTAAAAAAATTTAATTGTATTAGCCACGGTTTTTTGCTGTGGCTAATACTACTAATTTTTTTTCAAAAAAATTTAAAGTCATGACTTTTTGACTTTGCTAATATCTTATTCATTAAAAAAACTAACATGTTCCCCTATTCTCAAACCACAACAAGCTGTTAGGATAATTATTATATATGTTCGCATGAGTCAGGACCGACTCGGAACGATCCAATGGATTACGTGTTACTAGAGTGCAACGGTTCTCCGCTGGAGATACTATATAAGGTCATTCCATACTTGATGAGCCTTAGTGGACTATCTTGAGCGGAGTCTCAACATTCTCAAGACAGGAATAAGGTTTTCCGCTCGTTTTTTCCGACTCCCGTGTTGTGCGAATTTTTTGTGATTCCACCGATGATTTCGT